>JARYHS010011408.1:60706860-60960884 GCA_031002005.1 Vandiemenella viatica | reverse complement strand
AGTATGCCAGATAGCTTCGATGTTGCTGAAGTATCTACCTATCTGATATCGTGCTATTTCGTCATTTTTATTTACATTTTGTACTTCAAATACGGCCAAATCACTGCCTTTATTAACGTATTTGCAAATGTACTTAATAGATTTTACAGAACTGCAAAACTCGACATTAATATGAGCCTTATACGTTTTTGAAAGCAATGGTGAGTATGGTACCACCCACTGATTGTCAATTTCAACTTGGTTTCTAGAATTTGACATTCGCATTGTAAATGTGTGGCCACCGTTCTCAGCGTTTCTGCGGCGATACAACGGATAACCGTCGGTATCCGTAATAGTATCATTCGTATTTTCCTTTGGGAAACGCTTCTCACATTTTCCATCTTCCATGCATGGCGATGTCATGTTAAAAGCACCGGGTCCGTGGATCATGTGATTGGTAACAATATCAAACAATTCTTGATCAGTTAATGGGTCCGGAATTTCGGCTGAAATTATTTGATCAATCTCTTCTGGATGGATTTTAACTTCAAGCCAAATCAAAACGTGAGAATGAGGCGGACCTCGCTTTTGACACTCAATCGAATACAAACAGCAACGTGTGTTACCGAAAACCGAATGTTTTACGATTAAATCAATCAATGATTTTCACTCTTAGCGTACATATCCACAACGTATTATTACCCAGCGGGGCGGTGTAACGGTTAGCGTTCTCGCCTCGCATTCGGGAGGACGGCGGTTCGAATCCCCGTCCGGGCATCCAGATTTGGGTTTTCCATGGTTTCCCCAAATCACTCCAGGCAAATGCCGGGATGCTTCCTTCAAAAGGCCATGGCCGAATTCCTTCCCATTCCTTGCCCCCCATCCTTTCCCGTCTCTAAAGACCTCGATGTTAAAAAGAGACGTAAAGCAGTTACAAAAAAAAAAAATACACAACGTATTGACGGTACAGTTGACTATATCGAAGGATATAGTTATCCTGATTACGTCTAATCATCAGTCGGTGGGCGTAGTACTTCATTGAAGTAACTTTTTTATTTGTTTCATTACCTGAAAAAAATAAGAAATTAAATAGTAAAAAAAAAAAAATAAAAAAAAAAATAAGAAATTAGTATAGTTGACCCCTGGTCGGAATTCCGCGGGTTACTGTATTATACTAACAGTGCTATCTCGACGTGTGATTTTAATGGCTCTATTCTCAACCCAATCACCTACCTACCATAATAACTCCAACTTCATCTAAGGTTGGCGCGTTGAACCTGCCATCGTTTTCTCCTGATGGTAATTTGTCAGCTTTGACGACAATTTGATAGTTGTCATTTTTAAATTCTGGCGACACTCTTTTAAACAATTGAATAAGTTGATTATTATTTACCAAATTTTTTTCTAAAATACAGTACCACAATTGCTTTCTTTTATGCTTGTTCGATGAAATTATACTGGCACCGAGTTGTCACGCGTTCTTCACAACTTCCCATAAAATAGATTTGGAGAAACTTCGGGTCATCATTAGGCATCGGCATCAACGAGCCAATCTTATGGTACACCTGGCCTTGTATTTTGAATGCAGTTTCAAAATGACGTCCATCAGATGTGAGATCGCAAATTTTAGCTGTCCCAAAAGATGCCATCTGGAAGCAAGAATTTAATACCTTTTCCTGATGCACAACACTTGCCAACTGCTTCATTGCGGAATTTCAACGCCTGACAGTATTGGCATACTTGGTCCATTGTAACGATTGCAATTTTAGAATGTGCAGAGTAATCAATGTCTGATGCATATTAGAACGCAAGACGAACAAATGATACACGTGTTAACGCATGGCTGATTTTCTGTCTCTCTCGTTCTCTTTCTCTAAATGTAGCTATGTGTTTTTCTCGTGCCGCTCTTGTTCTCGATATATTTTGTCACAGACGTTCATCAAGCTGTTCTTGAGATTCGTGCATCTGCTGTCCTGATTTTTTGACTTCGTTACTTGCCGTGATTTGTTCTGCCGATTGATGAGCTCTCTCAACAAGTTTGCGTCGTGCCTCTCTTCTACACGCATTGTTGAGGTTTTTTGGCGGCATTTCACTGAAAAATAATTGAATTGCAACAAAAAGTGCCAAAAAGGAGAATGATATTTTTTCGACACATCTATCGCATTAATGACACCAGGCTTTCAAGAGGTTAAGAAAGATTAGAAACGAAATAATATCAATGAACTGTAAGGAAAGAAAAATTTTCGAAAGCAGATTTCGAATATGGCAGGATTCCAAGATAGAGAGGAGAGAAAGAGAAAACTGCAATAATATAGGAGTACTGGAGAGGAAACAAGAAAAAAACAACAGGGAAGGAATTGAAATTGACACGTGGTTTCTAGCTGGCCATAACGAAAAGAAGAAGAAAAATGAGAAGCAAGCAAGGAATACTTACACGTTTTTGAATTTATCGTAACGTTTTCTTCAATGTTATATTCATGTGTGTAATTACTTTGTCGTTAAGTATAATTACACACACACGATGCACAACAGTATAGTATAATTATAATACAATATGCAGCACAATTAAAATTAAAAAAAACTCACAAATATGGCATGGAATAGGCTGTAGCATAAATAAATAGAAACACAACGCCATCTACTGGATGGTTACCCAACCTGTGACGATAAATTAATACACCACCATCTGTTAGAAACATATGGAATTTACAAACCATTTGTCCTATGACAAACGTTTAATTCGCATTAATAAAGATTGAGGTCAATAATCGAGATAAAAAACTATCCTACCTTTTAAGTTGGACCAAATTACACACAGTTAGCCAAATTTCATCAAAATCGGTTAAGTAGTTTCGGAGTTCATCTCGGACAAAAACCGTGACGCGAGATTTTTTTGATATCCTATTATATAAAACGCTAATCTGGAGACTGGATGCGTCGTCTATAGCTACTACAGCTATTGGCTAGAGAACGGTCACGTGCCAGCCTTCACTCGCCAATCAACATCCACCATATTACATTCGTACCATCATCTTACTTTTCGTTCATTTACAGCTAGACACAGAAATTCATGTAAGGAGAAGGAGATTCAATATTTACGCTATGTTATCTGTATCAGTTAGACGCAGAAATCCATGTAAGGAGAAGGGAATTCAATATTTACGCTATTTTAACTGTATATATTATAAGGACTAGGTTAAACCATAACCAAAGAATTTTTTTGGCAGACAGTAAGAACCAATGAAGTTTACTAAAAACTCAGAGAAAGGTACGTAATCGCGCAATGTGTCAGTTAAATAAATAACAGTTATCCGTTTTCGAAATTATATTTATTTAAATAAAATCCTAACCAAATACTCAGATAATCCAACCAAACTAAGGTACTCATATCATGAAAGATATAAATAAAAATGATTTCAATTTAACAACGATATTCTTGCAGCCAAATAGCGGCGAGCAGAGATATTAGAAAATTAATGCGAGGCAATCATACGTTACAAAATTACAATTGGTTCGTTGCTTTTCGTTTATTTACGACAACTAGATGCAGAAATTCATACAAGGAGACGAGTATTCCATGTTTGTGTTACATTATCTGTATCAATTATAATAACTAGATTAAAACATAACCTAAGAATGTTTTTGGCAGCAGATAAGAAACAATGCAGTTAATTAAAAACTCAGAGAAAGTTTAGACCAAATTTACGAATCGCGAAGTGTATCACCAAGAAAAATGATCGTTATCCGTTTTTGATATTATACTGTCCATCATTAAAGTAAAAATCATTTACCAAAATAGATCATAGTCAAATACTCCGATAATCTAACCACAGTACGGTACTCATATCGCGAAGATATCATTAAAAATGGTCGATATTCGCTTTTCCATACAAGCTTTTCAAAAATAAATTCAGACTACCACCATAGGTGCTACCTGTCGTTATTCATATGAGGGTAATAAAGCTATGATTTTCGAATGCAATGTTAGTGGAGGTTGTGGCTAAGTTGACCAGAATCCCCACTGACACATTTTGTTACAGCATAATTCGCTCTGAAATCAGTTTTACAAACCATTTAAACTGCTTTCATAAGCGCCATGTTACTGGAAGTATTAATTAATGCGGGTGAAAGAAGTTCCATATTTATCGTGCTGAACTGTGCCTGGACCAGGAATAAAACTAATATTACATGGATAGCAAAAGTTTTTGTGGGATTCCTAATTTGTTTTTAATTTTATAGGTTCCATACTTCCGTTGTCATTAATTCAATACAAGTTACTACTGTATTGCTATGTGAACTGCAAATTAAATATGTACAACATTAAAAAATCAAGGCCATTAGCATTATATAATAACAATTCCGTATAATTAACCAACTGCAAAAAAGTGAACTGCCAGAATATTGCGTTCAAACTGTCATTTTTGACGGGCTCGAATCTAGTTTATGATATATATAAGATGGGGCATGGCGAGAAGTGTCCATAGTACAAGCTTACTATAACAATTTAAGATGAATTTTAAAATTTCATCTTTGTCAGTTATTTTGCAATTGTTTCCATCCATAACTATTGTCTGCTCATTTACACCGAGTATAAGCTTTCGGTGCGCTCTCTTTTAACCTGTTTTCTTCTCTACAGTGCGCTTTTAGCCGTTTTCTCAAAGTTTTACAATGTTCAGAATACTCTATCATGTCGTAATTGGGTCGAATCTTCATTTCCCTCCTCTTGCTTAGTAGGTGTTTCGTTTTATCGCTGAATTTGTTCTTTTGGATGTTGTTACGGCAGAAACCACCCACTTCTTGTGCACTCAAGGCAAACACTGCTGCCTGGTCTTCATCGTTGGCGTTGTGAAGCCTTTCCTGGATCATCTGCTGAAATTCATTATTACTATTCTCCAGTTTTTAAGATTAACTGAACTTGTTTCTTATGAGTTTATTTCTTTCTGCCTTCATATTTATTTCAATCCTTGCTCTCGCTTGTCGACATTCGCTGTCGGTATAAATTTGTTCAGAATGGAGACATCTTTAATAATGTGAGAAGTATTAGAAAGTACAAAAGCTATATCGTTTTTAATGCTGAAATTTGGGCTTCTACATGTCCACTTTATGCACGAATTCTTCTTGAAAAATGTGTTCATATTAGCTATGTTGAGAAATTTACCAGTCCCCTATGTCATTTCTCTGATCAGTCCCATAATTGCCCAACATCGAGTCGTCCTGCTTCCAGGGGCCTAACTTTGCATTAAAGTCACTAATACTTAGTTTAAGGGCCAGTCTCTTCCTTTCCCTCAAGTTTCCTTAAGATTTTCATAAAAGTCCTCATTCATCCGAGTGGCTTGAATTGGGAGCATAAACCTGCACAATCTGTACTTTTTTTAAAAAAACATTTAGAATCAGAAGAGCTGTTCTGTTGAATGGTGCTTCAAGCACAAATATCAGTGTTATTCGTATTTATTATGAATCCAACTGCGTTCACCACAGAAGTAAAACAGATTGCCTTGATGGCGTACTTCACTTAGACAGACAACACGTCAATTGATCTTGCTAAGTTCTTCCTCGCCTGTCATTTCCCAATAGTGAACGGCAGTTCTAGGTAAAGACTTGCAATGTTAGCAAAACTACGTTTTTGAGGCATCAAAGCTGCTCCCACCGGAGATCCGACTGTGGGGCGATTTTAACTCCGGATAATTTAACCTCAATGTTATTCATCATGAACTTTAACCACAACACCTGCTTCAATGACAGATTGGTGATCCTGATTTGCTCGCCGACCAAACTTCCTGCCGGGTTTGGATACCCGTTGATCAGTTTTACAGGGGCACCGAGCGAGAGAGGCTAGGGCAGGGTTTCTCTCAACCCCTGGGCTAGTAAAATGTCAAAAATTATGTCAAAAACTCATATGGGTCTACTTTTTTTACCTCTGTGTCTTTCTTCTTCTTTCGATTTTGGCTTACTTTGGACCTCTCGTAGCAACTGGTTTACTGACATGTGTTTTTTTTAACTGCTTTACGTCTCTCAACAGCGAGGTTTTTAGAGACGGGAAAGGATGGGGGCAAGGAATGGGAAGGAATTCGGCCATGGCATTTTTAAGGAAGCATCCCGACATTTGCCTGGATTGATTTGGGAAACCATGGAAAACCCAACTCTGGATGCCCGGACGGGGATTCGAACCGCCCTCCTCCCGAAGGCGAGACCAGAACACCACGCTCGGTGACATGTGTTTCTTCTTTCGAATAATCCATAACCAACTTTGGCTATGTTTCTTTGAATTTAATTATCTTTGCTTCCAAACTTCCTTCATTCTTTGAGAGTATTGTTCCTTTTCTTCCTTGGCCCATTTTCTTCCCTTTCTGTATTTTTGTCTTTCCTGAAAACCTGCATTTTGAATTACTTCTCTAAAGAGTGTTCTGTTGTCTATTATACGTATCTGTTTTCACTCCAGCGTTTTTCATTTCCTTTTCAGTTTCAGTGAACCTTGTGGGTTTGGATTTGTATCTATTTAGTAAGGTGAAGATCTGTTTCGTTAGTCTATTACTATCCATTCTGTAAATGTGCCCTTACAATTGCAGTCTTTTTCATAATTATAACTGTTAATCTTTCTGTTTTCAAATATAGTTCTCTGCTTGGTCTTAATTTGTATTCAGCATTACTATTTCGGTTAGGTCCCAGTATATGTTAATTACATTTTTACCCGACTCTTTTTAATATTTAGTAAGCAAATGAATAATAATGTTGTTATAGACAGGACACTACACTACACCAAGGACCTACATGTACAAAATAAAATAAAAAACGTTAGAGCTTACAGTGTTTATTTATGTTTACTTGACCCCTCTTATATTAATGTTACCAACCCTACCACATACCGTGGCACTTCATATCTATTACAAGACCCTCTGTAAACGGTCATTAACTTAATCCTTAGATGAACGATGCTCTTTTTTATTCTAACTGAAAATGAACTATTATAGTTACAATCACTATCATCATACTGGAAAAGCCGAGTTTTTGCCTAGTTACTGAAATATTTGTGACTTTTAAGAAGTTGGCCTTATAGTTTACATTTGCTTATACCTTAATAAAGTACGAATATGGTATCTAAATTTATAATATTCAGCCTGCGGACCATCTGTTAACAGAGACTGCTACATCCCCACTCAGCAATCGAAGGATTAGGAAACCTTTTCCTACCACCTGCCCAATATGTCCTGCCCAAATGAGTTTTCTATCGACACTTGTGACAAGATATTTACAGTTAAGATCTTCAACAAGCAATTCCTTCCCTATCCTCTAATCTTAGGAAATATTATTTACTTTTTTATCTGTGTACTTAATAAGCTGACTTCTTGGTATTTATTTTCATTACGAGTTTAATTACCCAAGTAGATATTCTGTACAGATCTCCTTGCCTGTTTTAAGTCTTTTGTATGTGGTCTGCGAACAATCTAACTTCTGACTTCAACCCATCAATACAATCATTCGTTCTCATGTGGAGGCAAATGAGGGAGAAATCATGTGCCGGACTTCCCAGCTAGAATTTACAGAATTTACTAAATCAGCTACACGTATCACGATTTCACTGCGTTAAAATGACCAAAACTTCTGTCCGATCTCTGTGGAAATTTCAGCTATTCGCTACCCATACGAAAGAATCCAAAGTAGAAATGTTGTATCGTATATATTGTACAACCATTCCTTTGCGGAATAATATGAATTCAAATTTTTCTTAGCTTAGATGAAGTATGTCAGTAAGCATTACCAATAAATCAACATGATTTAACAGGAACAACTGAATTTACCTGTAATTGGTGGATGAATACAATTCATTGTTACCTTCAAACCTTTCGTTGCGATTAATGACAGTAATTTTTTCTAGGTTAATTAGGAAATTTTGTCTCTCAATTTTTTTATGAATGTTTCAGGTTTTCCAGTCAGCTGTTGTGCTACACTTCACAACCTTTCTCCTATTGACATATCGTTTACTTTAAGAACATGTCACGATGGTTCACAACACAGCATAACATACACTGAATATGCTGCTACGGATGATAAAATAGCACTACCTCAACAGCCAAAGGAAATAAAAGTCAATCCATTAACTGGAATCGTAGAGGCAAACAACAAACAGGACATACAGGTAACGTCGAACGGCAACTATACAACTTTATTTCCTGGTCTTCATTATACCGATGCATTATTCATTAAGCTGGCAAATCCCATCCACTCCAGATTATGGAAATCCTGCATCGAACCTAACTTCCTCATAGATAACCATCATGTGTTTTACAATCGAAATAACAAGCACGTATTGCAAATAACTGGCAAGATTCATAGACATTTTATTCCCTTCGGGCTTTCTTTACCCAAAGTTTCCTTTTTCTTCTTACACTTCGCTTTTATGGTAGTAATCATATGTCAATTGTGAAACTCTTTTGCCTTCCATTCTACTTAGATATTCATTCACTTTTTTTTTTTACTTCCCGCATTCTTTAATTGATATTTTAAGTTCCTTTCTGATATAATTTATACTTTCAAATTATAAATAAAATTACTAAATCCAATGTTGTTGCAGGACATTTTCCCTGCAGTTATAATTTAACTGTTGATAAATAACGCCACTGCAACTTTTTTTTTTTTTTTTTGATGTCGTGTTTTGTCTGTTATCCAGGTATCCTCAACGACCATTCTATATAGAAATGTAAACTTATTTTTCCAAATTTGGCTACCTTATTTTGATACAATTCTAAACTTGTACAATTAGCTGACGTTTTTCTCTTTACAATTTACATTGGTATTAGCAGGTTTTTAACTGCACATTTCTGCTTGCCTCACAAAGCATGTTTCTTTTTGATACACCTGTCACTCCACTGTAAGTTTTATTTATTGCAGTGTGATTTCTCGTTATTTTTGTATCTGCCGTTGCCATGTTGTTCGATTTTGTCACTGGTGAGGTGGCAATGATTAAAGTGGTGCTTTTAAAAAACAGCTCAATACAAAACCAATTAAAAACCCACTCAGACACAAGCATATACCACAATTCAGGGATTTACCAAATTACATGTCAAGAATATAAGGCAATATATATAGCACAGACAGGAAGTCGGTTCCAGATCAGATACAATTCGCACTTGAGAGTACTGAAGTATCATTCCAAATTCGCCCAACCTATGATCACACATCAATAAACATAAACACGGAAATGAAAATCAGCACAGTTAATAACTACACATACAGCACCCTCATGGTGAAGAAAAAGACCACATACAGAAAGCTGTAAACAATGTTAAACACGTCCTAAATGAATACACAAATCTTACCAATCAACTTTATTCAAACTAATAGTCTAAACATAAACTGAATGCCGGGGAGACAACAAAAACAAATACAAAATTCACTAAATCTCCAACAACATACCTTTGTTTGCACATACATACATCCACAGGCGTATAGCATATAAATCAAAAACATTATTTACTAACACATCTTCAAAATTGGCGCTCAGATGTGTTGAATCAGACGGTGGATTTGTGCAGAGCAGTTGTTTTCCCCTCGGCGAGACCATTAGAGGCGGTAATAGACTGGAGGCAATGAAGCCTGCAATATTTAGAAAACCATAGAAGTTCAAATATGGGTAGCCAGACGGGGATTCAAACGGGTGACCTTCAGAATGTGAGGCCAGAGCGTTACCGCTAACCCACCACGCTCGCTCAAACTACATCTCCTGACTGCCTTCTGAAAGATCTTTCTCTGCTCGATACTCATGATGAGGGGATTTACGTGAATAACAACTTTCTGTGTAGTGGTGAACCCATAGTGATACTTCTATAGTTCCCGGAAAACTTCCTATTCTTACGTATTTTACGTATACCATTGTACGTGTGTGTGATGACTGTTTTACTCCCTGTATGTATATTCGTTCTATTAGTCTCATGTTCCCCTGAACATTCATAATATAAACAGTCATCCAAAACATCTTTGCCGACGCCTGTTTAGCTTAAATCGGCGCCTGGACTTACAAACTCGTTGGTGTGTACTCGCCGGATTGGAAACATACGGTCAGAGTTCGTCACCTCCTGTACACACATTCCAGTATTTATTTTTCCAAATAAACACACATTCGCCATTCTCGGTTTCCATTTGAAATAATCGTTTACACAGTTATGTTTATGAGACAAATATATAATGCCACTTCCACTTGTCACGTGGTTCATTTGTATTTACTTCTTCACAAACATAAATAAATCCAAGTTAGATGTTAGATATCAGAATGTTTACCGTGAATGGTAAAATTTTCAGGTGTCTGGCGTTCACCGCTGTATTTGGTTTGTTGTCACATTGAACCCGATGATTATTATTAATTATCTACGATGGACGGACACACACGTTCAAATTCCAACTGGTTCACATGAAACTGTCGTTTGCTTTCGGCCTTCACCCGTTTTCCCACGCCTCGCCAATAACTATAGGTACTATTTTGTCATTACGATTAGTGCCTCAACAAAAATCTTAAGAATTCAACTACCCGGTTCTCTACATAATACTGCTCACTTACTATCTGCGCAGGGATTTTTGTAATTAGACAAACATCATTTGTATCATTATAAGCTATTAAGCTGACCAAATTACATAGAGACAGCTCTGTAACTTCATGGTGGATTTATTTCGATAATGTTGTCTTGTATATGGTCGTAAATCCTGTGTTTTAAGTTCAAATTAAAAATTTTAGGGAATCAGACACATTTTATAATAATTTAGTACCAATTAGCAATTTAAGGGCGGATAGTTACGACTGCTCCACTTAAACCATAAGGTTTCAAAATATCACTTGAAAAGATACCTGCTATCTTAACAAGCAGTGGTCAATTGAATTGTCTGAAATGCTTCTGCTTTTAATATCAAACAAACATATCAACTCTATCTGGTCTCAGCAGAGAGAATCGTCTCATGGCTAGGAAAATATTGTTGCAATTTTCAGCTCGAATTATTACTCTAATTTTATAATACATTTAAAACCGAGTTACTTATTATATTAGTAATATTTTAACTTTGATTTGTCAGTTTCTCGTGTAGTTTCCATCCAAAGTGAGTTACAGATGTGTAATAATTTTAACATTTTAATCCGTGTTTTATAATGAAGTTTCCGAATAAATGAATCTCTATGTATCAGTATGTATTTGTGAACAAATGTATACAAAAGTATAAAAATTGTTTCAGGTGACTTTGGTCGCTAACAGATGCCATTACAATTCAGTAAATCTCTTTGCTGAGATGGGAGACATCAATGCTGAACCTGTCCTGTTGCCTATTGTATACAATGCTAAATTACCTGTCATAGATTGTTCTCCGAAAGAGATAACAATCAATTTTTGCTTCATTAATTTTTTATATGAGCGCACGATCACTCTAAAAAATATCTCTAACGTTCCTGGATTTTATTTAATAATTCCACAAGAGGTAAGTCTAGTTACTGGAAATTTAATAGTTTTATGTACCTACAGTTATCAGTTTATTGGAAAGCCTTTGGTGAAGTTGCGCATTTGATTCTTCGTGATTTACCCAACGTATTGTTATTAAACCGGTTCATAACTCCATCGTGCTAATAAAATCTTCCAGCTATCAGTTACGTTTTATATAATTTTGGAAGATTTTTAAAATGTCAATCTGCGGCCATAGACTTCCTAAAACTATTCAACACAATGCTTACTAAGCGCTTAACTTCGATTAAACTGTAATACGTAAAATGTTATAAATTTGTGCCTAACCGCGTTTCATTTGCCGCTTTATTAAAGCTTTCAAATAAACATGAATTTACTTCTCTAAATCTTTTAATGAGAGTACGCTAATGAATAATTGCTTCCACGGTCAATGCTTGATTCAAGCATGATGAGGAAGACAGAGCAAATGCCACATTTTCCCCCAACACAGTGCTGAAGATAACTCATGAAGTCCCATGTGGAATACAAAGTATTCGCCGCCAGAAGTTACTATTTTTACTGAAAATAATCAGATCACACTGAACTTTTGCATGTGGGACAGATAAAGCTGAATAAAGCGTTGATAATAATTATGAAAAATGATGTCCAAAAGCCAGAACAATTTTCTTCAGAATGAAGTTTCTTTTTTTTTTTTGATTGTGTCTTATGAGCTACATGCTACATAAAAAGGGTATAGCATTTGGCAATCTTATATATATATAAAAATAGACGTGTTTTTTCCTATATTTCACTTTTCAGCCACCACTACCTAGCACAGATCACTGATGTTTGTGGGTGGAAGTAGCATGGAGTTTCCTGTCGTGCACAACGTTGGCCGAATGCCGATAGCTGTGGGAATGTGGGAGATATAATGATTAAAGTTGGTCAGTGCAGGGCGTTTTCATATTTCGACCAAAAATTCGTATCTCCGTATAATTCTCTTTCCTGCCACAACTACATAACATAGACCATTGGTGTTTGTGTGTGGTAGTAGAATCCTCTTTCCTGTCGTTCACTATGGTTGTTAGATGTCGGTAGCTATGGGGGTGTGGGAGATATGGGGGTTGAAGAGTGGTCGACCTGTGGCAATTTCATACTTCTGCCAAAGACAAAAGTGTCATGGTGTATCACTTTTCAGCGAAAACTCTAGATCACAGATAACTGACGTTTATGTGTAGTAGTAGCACAGAGTCACCTTTCGATTACAACAGCGGCCGAATTTCCGAAACTGTGGTACTGTGGTAGATATGGTGGTTGTAAGTGGCCGACCAAGGATATTTTCGTATTTCGACTGTCTCCGCATATGTCACTTTTCTGCCACAACTACATAGCATAGAGCATTGGTGTTTGTGTTTGGTAGTAGAACCGTATCTCATGTAGTGCACTATGGTTGTTAGATGTCGGTAGCTATGGCGGTGTGGGAGAAATGGGGGTTGAAAGTGGTCGACCTGTGGCAATTTCATACTACTGCCAAAGACAAAAGTGTCATGGTGTATCACTTTTCATCGAAAACTATAGATCACAGATAACTGGCGTTTGTGTGTAGTAGTAGCACAGAGTCACCTTTCGATCACAACAGCGGCCGAATTTCAGAAACTGTGGTACTGTGGTAGATATGGTGGTTGTAAGTGGCCGACCAAGGATATTTTCGTATTTCGACTGTCTCCGCATATGTGACTATTCTGCCACAACTACATAGCATAGAGCATTGGCGTTTGTGTTTGGTAGTAGAACGGTATCTCATGTAGTGCACTATGGTTGTTAGATGTCGGTAGCTATGGGGGTGTGGGAGAAATGGGGGTTGAAGAGTGGTCGACCTGTGGCAATTTCATACTTCTGCCAAAGACAAAAGTGTCATGGTGTATCACTTTTCAGCGAAAACTATAGATCACAGATAACTGGCGTTTGTGTGTAGTAGTAGCACAGAGTCACCTTTCGATCACAACAGCGGCCGAATTTCAGAAACTGTAGTACTGTGGTAGATATGGTGGTTGTAAGTGGCCGACCAAGGATATTTTCGTATTTCGACTGTCTCCGCATATGTCACTTTTCTGCCACAACTACATAGCATAGAGCATTGGTGTTTGTGTTTGGTAGTAGAATCGTATCTCATGTAATGCACTATGGTTGTTAGATGTCGGTAGCTATGGGGATGTGGGAGAAATGGGGGTTGAAAGTGGACCTCCTGTGGCGATTTCATACTTTTGCCAAAGACAAAAGTGTCATGGTGTATCACTTTTCAGCGAAAACTATAGATCACAGATAACTGGCGTTTGTGTGTAGTAGTAGCACAGAGTCACCTTTCGATCACAACAGCGGCCGAATTTCTGAAACTGTGGTACTGTGGTAGATATGGTGGTTGTAAGTGGCCGACCAAGGATATTTTCGTATTTCGACTGTCTCCGCATATGTCACTTTTCTGCCACAACTACATAGCATAGAGCATTGGTGTTTGTGTTTGGTAGTAGAACCGTATCTCATATAGTGCACTATAGTTGTTAGATGTCGGTAGCTATGGCAGTGTGGGAGAAATGGGGGTTGAAATTGGTCGACCTGTGGCAATTTCAGACTTCTGCCAAAGACAAAAGTGTCATGGTGTATTACTTTTCAGCGAAAACTATAGATCACGATTAACTGGCGTTTGTGTGTAGTAGTAGCACAGAGTCACCTTTCGATCACAACAGCGGCCGAATTTCTGAAACTGTGGTACTGTGGTAGATATGGTGGTTGTAAGTGGCCGACCAAGGATATTTTCGTATTTCGACTGTCTCCGCATATGTCACTTTTTTGCCACAACTACATAGCATAGAGCATTGGCGTTTGTGTTTGGTAGTAGAATGGTATCTCATGTGGTGCACTATGGTTGTTAGATGTCGGTAGCTATGGCGGTGTGGGAGAAATGGGGGTTGAAAGTGGTCGACCTGTGGCAATTTCATACTTCTGCCAAAGACAAAAGTGTCATGGTGTATCACTTTTCATCGAAAACTATAGATCACAGATAACTGGCGTTTGTGTGTAGTAGTAGCACAGAGTCACCTTTCGATCACAACAGCGGCCGAATTTCAGAAACTGTGGTACTGTGGTAGATATGGTGGTTGTAAGTGGCCGATCAATGATATTTTCGTATTTCGACTGTCTCCGCATATGTCACTTTTTTGCCACAACTACATAGCATAGAGCATTGGCGTTTGTGTTTGGTAGTAGAATGGTATCTCATGTGGTGCACTATGGTTGTTAGATGTCGGTAGCTATGGCGGTGTGGGAGAAATGGGGGTTGAAAGTGGTCGACCTGTGGCAATTTCATACGTCTGCCAAAGACAAAAGTGTCATGGTGTATCACTTTTCAGCGAAAACTCTAGATCACAGATAACTGGCGTTTGTGTGTAGTAGTAGCACAGAGTCACCTTTCGATCACAACAGAGACCGAATTTCTGAAACTGTGGTACTGTGGTAGATATGGTGGTTGTAAGTGGCCGACCAAGGATATTTTCGTATTTCGACTGTCTCCGCATATGTCACTTTTCTGCCACAACTACATAGCATAGAGCATTGGTGTTTGTGTTTGGTAGTAGAATCGTATCTCATGTAGTGCACAATGGTTGTTAGATGTCGGTAGCTATGGGGGTGTGGAAGATATGGGGGATGAAAATGGTCGACCTGCAGCAATTTCATATTTCTGCCAAAGACGCATGTGTCACGGTGTATCACTTTTAAGTGAAAACTATCAATCGCAGATCACTGGCGTTTGTGTGTGGTAGTAACAGAGTCTCCCATTGATCACAACGTTGGTCGAAATTCGGTAACTGTGGGAGTGTGTGAGATATGGTGTTTGAAATTGGTAGATCTTGAATATTTTCGTATTTCATCACAAGACTTGTGTGTATCCGTAAATTTTACATTGCTGCCGGAACTACATAGCGCAGAAGACTGGTATTTGTGATGGTAATAGTATCGAGTCTCCCATCGTGCACTATGGTGGTTAGATGTCTACAGCTGTCAATATGAATACTTTGCAATCACGAACGAAGTTGTGGGTACCAGCTATTATATTATAAATGTGGAAGTAAGTCTCTGCCTTTTTGTTACGTTTTGACGACTAAATGGCTATATCAATATTGATGGAATTTAACAATGAAATAGTATAGGAATGACACAGGACATTTTTTCGGTATGAATAACAGTTTTAGTCACTAAATTTTAAGAACTTTTCTAATGATGAAAGACAGACAGATTCGTGTGTTAGTCTGTAATGTTACGTTGGTTGCTCAGTCGCGCAGTCTGTTAGTGTCTGATTTGTTAATAAATTTCGATAAGAAACAAAACTTATTATTTAGTATAGAAGTCAATTTGCTCTGCACTGTACTATTCATTTGTGTCTGTATAAAAGTTTCTGGCACCAATTTGTCCTTCCTTTTTGACATGCCTTACGGACGTAAACCTGGCCTAAGGTGCAGGTCCAGAGACAATGTGCTGCTATTAGATTATAAGATCAACACATCCCCGCACCTTCGCTTACTTTTCTGTTTTTAAATATGTTGTAAATTGATTCTCTTCATGAGACAGATTAGACGATAGGATGATATAATGATGGCCTTCCATCATATTATGTCGGCTCGGTGTTTGTTTGGGACAAATCTTACGTTACTAACAGTTTTCTATATCCAATTCTGGCAATGAAACTCCAAGTCCACGCGTACGAAGTCGCGGGTAACAGCTAGTATATATATAAAAATAGACGTGTTTTTACCCATATTTCCCTTTCAGCCACCAATACATAGATCACTGGTGTTTGTGTAAGGAAGTAGCATGGAGTTTCGTATCGTGCACAACGTTGGCCGAATGCCGATCCCTTGTGGGGATGTGGAAGATATGATGATTAAAGTTGGTCAATGCAGGGGGGTTTATATTTCGACCAAAAATTTGTGTCTCCTTATACTTCTCTTTCCTGGCACAAATACATAGGATAGACCATTGATGTTTGTGTGTGGTAGTTGCAGTGATCTACCATCGTGCACTATGGTTGTTAGATGTCGGTAGTTATGGGGGTGTGGGAGATATGGGGGTTGAAAGTAGTCGATCTGCGACAATTTCATACTTTCTGCCAAAGACGCATGTGTCTTGGTGTATCACTTTGCAGCGAAAACTATCTATCGCAGATCACTGGTGTTTGTATGTGGTAGTAACACAGAGTCACCTTTCGATCACAACGTTGGCCGAATTTCAGTATGTAGAATTATCTATTTACTCTGAAGAAGAATGTTGAAGCCATATCAATTGGCCTTTGCTAAAAACGCTTGTTACTGAGAAAACAAAAGGGTTATACGCAACTGCAAAGAACCCTGAGAATCAATTTTATCACTCTATATTGATTCGATTAGTAAACACTTGAAGATATCTAAGGGTGAAACTTTCAAAGTATTCAAATTAATATGGCAAGATATATTATTGAGAAATTTTGGCTATATATTCGATTTTTACAAGAGCATATAAACATATTAATTAGCTAACTGAAGCTGGCTCTTACAGTCATTTATGCGTATGAAGAGCTTCTACTAATGTCTTCAATCTTGCGATCCCTACCGCAAATGTAACAGATATAATGCCTATATGATGGATGCCTTCACAATAGAAACATCTGATGTCTCACTACTAATAAGCAGACTAAACTAAATTTATTTATCTTTTTCAAGGAACAAGATGGATTTAATTCACGATGTGTTTGCTGAAAAGTCAGTTTACACCTGATAAACTTGTTTTTCACTTTTTCTTGGTTAGAAAAATTAAGGATGAAATAAGAATATGCTATCAGTAAAAATAATTCTGTTCACAAATCTTTTGCCGAGGAAGAGTGAGTTTTACACTAACTGCAAGTTTAGTATTGATTAAGCATTAGGTAATTTGAATGTTGTATCATTCAATTGATATTATACAATTTCTCTCGCAGGTTCATGAAGACAATAAAGTGTTCGTTTCTACATCAAACGGACAAGGAGCACTTTGGCCGGGTTCAGCAGTCACGATTCCTCTTTCAATAATGGTAAATACGTTGGGTAAACAGGAAACTAATTTGAGGTAAGCTTAGAATTATAACTGTGATAGGACTTATGCTTTCAGAACCAATTAACACAAATACCTATACTAGTAAGTTATGTTTATTTTGTAGCAGTAGGTATATATTTCTTTCTCATTAACCCTCTTATTTTTCTGAGTTTATTGTGATTTTTTAACTATTACTAAGGAAAATTATAAATGTTCGTGCAGTAAGATAATAGTTTTCTGTGATTTTACTGTATTTCGTGGTGTTAAAGGAACATCACACAATTTTTTTTTCCTTCAAAGCATCTGTGTTTTATTTTATTAAATGATTTTGCGATGTTTGAAGGTGCAATATAATGGAACACAATATCGATGCTTCATTTGATTGATGGCCTGTTGTAGACTACACTAATTTTTAATTGAAATATTTTAAAGTTTTTATATGATTAACATTAATCTGTTTGGTTAGGAGCACGCTGTTTGTTTCTTAATTGCGTGCAGTCAGTTTTTTTTTTTTCTAATCGCTGTACATTGACTAACAAAACAGGTAACCACCGAAATTGATTTTGAAAGAATAATACGAATATTTGGTGTCGAAATTCTCGGTATTTATTGTGAACATCGATTAATTTGTTAAAGTAAAATGTTCTCTTTCCGTTTCCATCTCTATTTTCGATCGGAAACAAATCGCAGGAAATTTAAATAAGCTGTTTGCAGACTACTTCACCGTTCGATTCTTTTGGAGGTTTTTGCCGTTGTTGAATTTCGGCATTTGTGTGTCAAACTTCCATTTGATACGGATATTCAGTAATTACTGATATACTACTAACTACAGAAACTAATAACAGACAAAATAGCTTGACAAAAACTTTATTCAAAATATATATGATTTCCAGGGGCATATATTATTACGATCTTTCTTAACAAAGTAGCCTACTGTTTCGGGCACCAAGTTCAATATGTAGCTTTGGATTTTTTTGTTTTTTATTACAGAAAACATTTTTCTGAATAGTAGTGAGCGAGCAGCGGTATGAACTCAGGCGTAGGATAGTTTTTGACAGGTGATCACAGATGAATAATATCACCTTGGTGTGGTGATGGCAGGTGATTAACGGCTTTCTGGATTTAACGGGACACATTCACTTTTTGTAACCTCAATTTCTCCTGGCCAGCTACAAACACATTCTCCTCCACATTCCATGCCATATTTTATTATACTAAAGAACTTGTATTAGATTAATCATACATATAATTGGGCGACTTGAATGCATCCCTTTGGGAATAAGGTCAACACCAGGTTATTACGCCTGGCGGAAATACGCGAGTCCATTGGCTCGTGCTTTCCCCACCGAAGCCTTCCGGACTGTGCCGGAAATCGTAGGTCCCACGCAGTATGTGTTCATATTATTCTTTCAAAATCAACAGCGACTAAAATGGTATCAAAGAATCTCGTAACCTCAGGACCCGTGACCAGCCGCCTATCAAAATGAATAACAGAAAACATGAGTAAAATTCATGGATATTTTGTTCAACATATACCTCCACGATCGAAAAGGTGGAGCTAAAGTTTACATGGGAGATGGTAGAGGCAGCAGGTCGATTCGATTCTGTTCTGCGGCTTCTGATGGTTCGACCGTTCTTACTTGCATTCTGAGTCGGATGCTGGTTCAACTCCCGCACGGCATTACCGTAATTCTGTAATGCTGATGTGAGCATTACATGGACTTGTTTGCAGCTGCAACCTGAGTCACAGGTTCTCACGTTCCGTGAGTCCATCTTCAATCATCGGTGGCTTCCAGACTTCAGCTGCTATGGTAAAGTGTTACATCACCAAGCCATGAAACTAGACAGCGACCCGTCAGCTTCCCTGCTCTAACTTTCAAACTCAACTCCTACTGAGCTAACTACATAATTCGGCAAGACGGAACGAGATGATATGATAAAACCTTGCTTTCCGAGACACTTTTGGTATATTCTCGTAATTTTTTAATTGTATATTTGTCCCATTCATGGCGCCCAAGTTCATTTTCATTGTTTAAAGTCAAAGCATCATTGATTACGAAGTCTGATGCTATAATTTCCTACGCATAATCCTTTTGCATATCATTCCTCCACATGTGCCAGTCATTTGAGATTTGATTTCAAAGTAAATTCCATTTTGTTTGTTTTTACACAACAGCTAATTGTACCTCTTGGTTTTCCGTTGTTTTTTGTGCAATCATGTTTCCATGTTAAAGGTAAATTCGCCTAGACATGTAATTACCTTTTGAAATTAAATAAATGTCATGTTGTGACTATTTTTCTATACATCCGATAGCGTCGAGATTCTTTCCTAATCGATATTTGTATCATCTCTTAAAATTAAATACCGTCATTTAAATTTTTTATTAATAATATGATTACAATACATCATCCTCTTCCCCAAGGTGGTCCTTACCGGATTTATCCAGCCGGTGTTTGCTTTCCTTTCGTTTGTGGTTGCGTTATTTGCTAAAATCTATAGATGGTTGAGCAAACATTGAATGAAGACTATTTACAGACCACCCGAGAAGATTTAAAACTTGGCTGGCAGGATGAAAGAATCGCTACATACTGTGTGACGAGGGCGGTCTTACATCGCACAAACCAAGCTTTATGTGGAGAAAAAGAGATGTTAGGAAGAAAAATCAGTGGTGGCTGAACGTAGTATGTAATAGGGTCACCCCTTTAAAATTTATCTCGTGCCAAAGATTTTTGGGGCAGCGTCTCCCCGGAAGCTACTGAAATCAGAAAAGCTGATCTATTAATCAACAGGGATACTGGATACCAGCTAAGTGGAATCTGGAATCCAACGATCAGTATGTTAAAACAGCAGTGCACTGGTAATGTGGAGTATCGAGAATGACGTCACCACTTAGGGTCGGAATGTATCTTCAACTCCAAAACAACTACCAAGCCAGTTTGATTTCATTTTGCTGAAAATGAGGGCGGATATTGTGTCCTTTCCAATAAGTAAAATTTTGACCCGGCTTGAAGCCCGACCTAGAATCTTATTAATTTATAACGCATTGAAAAACTTAGATTTTACATAACAAAGTATTATAAATACTTCGTTGAACTCGCCGTAAGTAATAATTATTAGTCGTATTTTGACGGGGTTTCGTTTAATGTACAGCCCATGGTCCCTCGCGTAAAATACGATATGTTTCATTTTGATTTGATGTCGAATAGCCGAGAAATTTAACAAATTATTATTAGTCTATCGTTGAACGTGATTCACGCAACAATTACTGGTTTGATTTTGATGCGGTCTCGATTAATCTACAGCTCGTGATCTCGCGATTAAAGTAAGGTATGTTTCATTTTCAAGTGACGCGGAAAACCTGGGGAATTCTAGATAATATTTTGTTTAGCACGATTGACGTGAAGACTACAGATCGGAGTTTGAAGGGGATTTGATTAATGTGTAGTCTATCGTATTGCAGGTAAAATAGGGTATATTTCATTTTGATGTTGTGTCGTGTAGCTGATAAAATTATGATATTATTTGTTAAATGCGACTCACGTAAAAACTACTAGTTGTATTTTAATGGAATTTCGCTTAATGTAGGGAACGTTTTATTTTGATTTTATGTCGAAAACCTGACAAATTAAAAAAAAAAAATTAGTATCAGTTTTTCGATTAGCGTGATTCATGCAAAAACTATTGGTCAAATTTTGATGGCGTGGTCCGCTGGTAAAATAGGATACATGTTGTCCACGTTCAGGCATATGAGCCCCGCATGGTGTATTTATCTTAAAACCACGCTTGAAACTTATCTTCTTACTTTATTGCTATGGAGTACTGGCATGGTAATAATTATTCTTCAGATTATTGATGCACAGCTGTCGCATTAATGTTAGTTAATTTTTTTTTCAGTATGCTTGTGATGGGTGATAAAGCTCCGCAGACATTCTGTCATGTCATATGTCATGGGCATGGTCCAGTGGTGTCAGTGCTTCAACAGAGTTTGGTGTGGGGAGAGACTACTCTCTTAGAAACAACTTCCAAAGAATTAACAATTATTAATGACGGACCCATACCAGCAACTTATGAGGCGACCCTCGTAAGTCCTGTTTCTCTCAGAGGAAATTTTTTATTTATGAACAGAATTTAATTTTATGCTTTAATACTGGAAACTGTTTCTCTTCGTATATTGTTTTCATCTATATTATGTTTAGAGTTAATTAGATTTTAGTTAGTTTATTGTAAGTGCTATATCGTGCTTTAATAAATATTACACTATTTTGTTTATACAGTGTTCCCTATTAGTTACGTTATTTTTGAAGTGCTATATCGGCACAATATACTGTATCAATCGTGCACGTGAATTTAAGAATACACTTACTGTATCATTACTTGTAAATTTTTTATTATTTCTTATTAAATTTATTATTATTTCTTATTGAATATAATGGTAAATGATTTTTTTTTCAGTCCAAAAGTAAATCTCCTTGGAGCATCAGCCCATTAAGTATGACAATACAACCAGACGAAACTGTGATAATGAATATATCTATTTATTTAATAGATACTGGTCGCTATAGCGACACTATTGTGATAAAAGTTGCCAACAGCAGAACCATCTATGTGAATATAACTGCACAAGGAGTTGGAACAAGTTTGGTCATAGAGCCACAATTTTCGTCTGTTGATCTCGGTCCTCTGTTCATGTGAGTGTATTTCAAACATACCAGATAATAATAATAAAAATTGTTACGTATTTTCTATTGTTTCCATTGGACCGAGCGTGGTGGGTGACTGGTTAACGCTCTGGCCTCGCATTCGGGAGGACGCTGGTTCGAACCTCCATCCGGGCATTTCCATGGTTTCCCTAAATCACTCCAGGCAAATGACGGGATGCTTCCTCAAAAAGACCAAGACGAATTTCTTCTAGTTCCTTGTCACCTGTTTCAACCCGCCTCTTATGATCTCGACGTCGACGAGGCGTAAAGCCTTAAGTAAAAAAAGTTTCCATTGAAACATTTCAACTAGTGTTAGTGTTTCAGTAGTAGTTTTACCTGTATTTTGCCTTCTTCTCTATGTAATTTGTTGAATCACTATAAGCATAATTCTCAATACACAATTAAAATCGATTAAGCGGATAGACGGATTCCAACTGTATACGCTTGCCATATAAAACCTCGTTTCCACGAAGTTCTTCATGACTCATATCTTTTTTTATCGAGGTGGCAATGCCGTTCCCGTGAAAAGTTGGCAAATCCTCAGACAGCAAAGGCTTGTGGGTAGACAAGCCTCAGTACGGCTCGTGCACTTGTTCTCACGGCCTGTTGTAGATTGTATTTGTTTTTTTTTTAAAATTAAATTTTGCAGTAGGAAATATGTCGTATGTGTTTCAGTTCTGCAGTTTTCACATAGTTCATTAAGAGTTATGATATTTTTTCTCATGCTTGTATCTCGTCTCGCCATAAATGGTGTAATTTGTTTCAATAAATATTTAAAAACATTTGCTGACATAGCGCGAAAGTTTTCAAATCTAGCAGATGGTTCTTAAGGCACTAATTGTGTCTGCAAACAAATAAACTGGAGTCAGTTTAAAAGGCCTAATTTAAATTTTATATTGATTTTATTTGTTTCGTTATTATTATAATTACCTTCACAGAATTTTATTCAATGACGCCATCCACCAACGCGTTTTCTGTTTCACCGTTCATAAGCTGCTGCGGCACACCCAGTTTTCACTACTTACAATTCTTGTAATTAACTAAGATTGTGTTTGTGAAAAAAACGATAAAGTATTGGAAACACGAAGGAATCGACCATGGTCCTTTGAGGGAATAAGCCTAGAGTGATTTCGGGAAACTATGGTAAACTGAAATCTTGAGTGTTAGACCGGGGACTGGATCGGTGTCCTTTAATATGCTAGGCTTGAATGCTAACCACTCACCCACTAAGCTAGGTCGCCTAGATATTTCCTGACTTACCCATATCTATTTCTTTTCTGTCTCGAATTGTTTTTGAGGATTATATATTGAGATTTTTTTGCTTAAACATTAGTATTTATAATTGTAATAATAAAGTCCTGTAATGTGTATTTTCATATTAAAAAATCCTCGCTATTTCATTTCTGTCTCCAATTGTTTTTGAGGATTATATATTGAGATTTTTTTGCTTAAACATTAGTATTTATAACTGTAATAATAAAGTCCTGTAATATTGTGTATTTTCATATTAAAAAATCCTCGCTTTTCAGTTGTATGATGATGCGGAGAGAATTTTGTATTGAAAATAAGGGCACATGCCATCATCAGTTAGTATGGTCTTTAACAAAAGAATTTCGGGATATCGCAAAATCAGAAAAGCCTAAATCGTAAGTCCAAATTAAAATTTGCTTACACTATCATAATTTTATTTGTTAATACTCCACGATGTGAGTTAGTTGTTCCTATCCGCGCAATTGCGTCAGCTTTTTGTAATCAGCATTTACATTTATTATACGAGATTACAGATAATTTATCCACAGAATCAATGATAAAGACTAAAAATAGATTTATCTTTTTCTACAGATACATCTGAAAATTTTAACTTTAGTTCTTCATAAGGTCATCTTCTTTATGTATAATCTGTAAGAATTTGATGTTACATTCAGTCCATTAGAGGAAAGTAAGTATACTTCTGAACGTGATGATTACGTTTTAGCTTACTGATCGTAACCAGAATCAAGGATGAGCTCGTTCTCGGCAGTTGTTACACTGTTGGATGGGAAACAAACTGACAAACTGACCAAATGACATCATAGTCAGTTTTGATGTGGTGTCACTTTTTACACTTCTTAATGGATGTCTCTGAATGATACACTGGGGTTGCTCAGACAGCATTTCAAACCACCTTCACGTGGAATCCAGATCATCTTTCCTTCCTGCTCTGACTTTGATTTCAGCACTTTCTCCACTGATAGCTAATAGTTCATGGAACATTTTGAGGACAAGGCATTGGAGAGTGCAAAACTGCGACCGATTTGCTTCTACAGATATGTGGATGATACTTTTGCCGAATGGCCGCACGGAAGATAAAGATTAGACGATTTCCTTAAACATCTAAATGGAATAAATGAAAGTATAAAATTTACGTTGGAGGTGGAGCAGGAGGGTTGCCTGCCATTTCTGTACATTTTCGTCAGAAGGAAATCAGAGTTCAGAAGGCACACTAAGACATAGAGCGTATAGGAAACCAACTCACACCAATCACAGCTATCATCATCCTGCTCAGCGCAGTTCAGTGTTATCAACCCTACTGCGCTGTATATATTCTGAACTAGAAGATGAAATCGGAGAGTGATTTTGAAACGCCGTTTCAAATTGACGCGCTTCCCCGGTGGGAAAGCCAAGAACATTGTATACAGTTACTACACCAGAAAGACCTCTATTCATTCATCGATAAGTCAGTTCGTTGGTGATACATCGCAGGAACACATTCGTGTGATACATGCCAGTGACATTCTAGTGAACGAGGACTAACCAGAAAGCAGTGCTCTATGGTCGTTAAATAAGTAAAACACCTACTATATTTCCATTTCATACGTATTCCACACACGCATTAACTATGCCCTCCTAAACAAGAAAAATATAATTTTTATTCGTAATTGAGATTTGACGGCTGTCTGTCTCCCTCTGCATACTGAAATGTTTCAAATATTTGTTTTAAACATTGTCAAATAGTATTAATAGTAAATTTTTGTATTCCTGAAAAGTTTCTTAACTTGCATCTTTATCAGTAATGCACCCTCTAAGAAGATAAAAAAATTTATGTTTAGTATAAACTTTCTTCTTTTCGCAGTGTTGCTTTTGATATAGATCCATGGAAACTGGACTTGGGTCCAAAAGAGAAAGCGACGTTGGTGCTGAAAGCTATGTATAAAAAGTATGTATTCTACATCTTTCATATTATCACGTATTGTTGAATATTATCAGTATTATTTAGCCAAATAAATGGTGTTTCAGTAATAACGCAGGATTCGAATAGTGCGCCATTTTGGCAGACGTGATTCGGTAGAGCGATAATTATGTAAGGTCCGGGAAGCAATAGAAGTTAGTAAACGTGGAGCGCTTCACGATTCAACAACGCGTCCTTATTGTTAAACTTTATTATAAAAATAGTGAAAGTTTGATTGCCACGATTGGTAAAGTGAGTAGGAATAACGTTCCCAATTGTTCATAGAAAAATACGAAAGTACTGGTTCAGTTATTGATATAAAGCACACGACGAGAACTTATAGTGATGTTCAGAAGAAACCATCGCGGCAGTTCTTGAGAATGTGGCCGAGAACCAGTGACCCCCACTGGTTATAGTGCTCAGGAACTGGACATTTCAACAGCACAGCGAAGAAGGAAGTACCGGTTTTGTGGACAAATTCGTCTTCAGCAGGAGGCCCATTTCACCTCCTTTAGGCAAAATTGTCGTATTAGCGGCTCAGAAAACAAACAAATCAAATGCATTTTCAACGTGTCACTTTTTTGTTTTCATATATACTAGACGACCCGTTCGAAAATTTCGCGAATAAAATGCGATGAATAGTGAGGTTTAATGCTTGAATATAATGAAAAGTAGAACCGTACTTTTGTAGTATTTTTTTTTTTTTTTTAGTGTAATAGGTACGCATCAAAATACTCGCAACATATTACGAAACAGTTAGGAAAATTTAAAACACTCTGTATTTATGACAAACTGTCACTGACCTTAACAGAATAAAACCAACCTGAACAAATTGCACACAACATAGCATCTCTGAAATATTTGTTGCTGTGCGAATAAAATGTTTACATCGGAATTGTATAGAAAAACGACAGTGTTTCCGTAACAGAAAAAAAATATCCGAAAAGTTACTTATTGAATAAAAAAAACTTTCACATACGCGCGACCACTTAAAGCACCAAATTCCTAAAAATCCTTTCTTAATTTATGAGTTTGCCTAACTGGAGACCTTAATTTTTAAAACCATATGTCATTTATCGATTTCGGCTAGGTATCGAAGAAGATAAATGGCTTGTAATGGAAAAAAAACAAAACAAAAAACACGTTGTATAAATAATATTGCTACTTTTGCCCTTTAAGAGTCGAATTCCAAAAAATTCCTTTTATAAAAGATGGTGTGACCAAAGCAGCCAGTTTGGTCTTTAAAATGATACCTCGATTTTGGTTAGTTATCAAGCGAGGTAAAAAAATTTTTTGTTGAGATTTGATGATATTTTTGCCCCTTAATGGTTGAATTTTGGGAAAGTTTTTTCTTAAAATATGATGTGACCATAGCTGATAATTTAATATTTAAATCGATACTTCATTTATTGACTTCAGTTAGGTATCAATGGAAATAAATAGCTGGTGACAGAAAAATGCGTTGTAAAAATATTAATACTTTTGCCCTCTAAAGGTAAAATTAAAAAAAAAAAAATCTTTCTTAAAATATGGTAACGGAACCGAAGACATTACGAAGACCTCAATCTTTTAAATGATACCTCGTTTATCAATTTTGTTTAATTGTCAAGGCAGATAAATTGCTAGAGATACAAAAAACGCATTTTAGAAAATTTGAGATTTTTGCCCTTTAAGGGCAAAATTCCTTTCTTAAAATATAATATTACCACGGCGAGACCTTAGTCTTTAATATGATATCTCATTTATCTATATCGGTTAGATATCAAGGGAAATAAATAGCTCGTGACACAAAAATGCGTTGTAGAACCATTTATACTTTTTCCCTTTAAGGGTTCAATTCCAATAACTTCTTTCCTAAAATATTAGTCACCAAAGCGGAGACAATATTCCTCATAATCTTACTTGATTTATCGATTTTGGATAGATATCCAGGGAGATAAGTGGCCCGAGACACAAAAAACGCATTTTAAAAAATTGAAATTTTTGCCCAATAAGGATTGAATTACGAAACATTCCTTTCTTAAAATATAATGTTGCCACGGCGGAGACCTTATTATTTAATATGATACCTCATTTATCTATATCGGTTAGATATTACGGGAGATAAATCGCTCGTGACATAAAAATGCATTATAGAAAATTTTATACTTTTTCCCTTTAAGGGTTGAATTCCCAAAACATTCTTTTTTAAAATATGATGTCACAAAGCTGAGACATTAAACCTCATAATCCTACTTCATTTATCGAATTTGTTCGATATCCAGGGAGATAAATGGCTCGGGATACAAAAAAAAACGCATTTAGAAAAATTGAAATTTTTGACCTTTAAGGATCGAATTACGAAAAATTCCTGTATTAAAATATAATTTTACCACGGCGGAGATCTTAGTCCTTAATATGATACCTAATTTATCTATACCGGTTAGATATTAAGGCTCGTGACACGAAAATGCGTTGTAGAATAATTCATACTTTTTCCCTTTAAGGGTTGAATTCCAAAAAATTTCTGTCTTAATGTATGATGTCACTAAAGCGGAGATCTTAATTTTTATGATGATACTTCATTAAACGATTTCAGATAGATATCAAGGGAGATAAATGACTTGTAACACAGAAAACAGCATTTTGGAAATATTGACATTTTTGCCCTTTAAGGGTCGAATTCCGAAAACTTCCTTTCTTATAATATGATGTGGCCAAATTGGAGACCATAAGCTTTAAAATGACACCTCATTCATTGATTTCGGTTAAGTATGAAGAAAGATGCAGGCTTGTGACAAAAAATTACCTTATAGAAATAATATACAGGGTGATCAGAAATTCACTCATCGGTGGGTAAGGGCAGTGTTCGGGACTTCGCACTAACGAAATAAATACAAAAAAATCTAGTAAAAGTCGTACCGATTCTGAATTATACGCAGTTAAAGTTGGCCAATAAGAGCGCTGCGCGGGCGAATTCAAACAGCCTTCCACAGGCGGTGTTGCCAAGCGTACTCGAGGCATGGGACCGCCAAAGAAAGCGAAAAGAAAAACTCTCTTCGCAAGCGGGGATCGAACCCGGAATCTTCAGTTTGATAGTTTGGCGTCTTACCGACTACGCTGCTAAGGCACTACAATTTCTTAGTTTTTAGAAGCCACTAGGGCGGACTGTTTGTTTTTCCAACTGATATAGTCACGAGACCAGGAGCGCCGCTGATGGCGATGTCGTGCTGTTAGTATTGGCACCCGAGTAGGTCTTCTGCTGCCATAATCCATTAAAGCCAAATTTCGCCGGACTGTCCTAATGGACACGCCCGTAGGTAGGACGTCCCACATTAATTCCTGCGGTTAGTTAACGCAGTGTTGCTAGTCTATTTACACTGACAAGTCTACGCAGACGTCACTGGTCGCGCCCATTAAGTGCCGGCGGTCGACCACTGCGTTGACCATGATGGGAGGTTATGCCTGAATTTAGGTATTCTTGGCATACTCTTGACACTGTGGATCTCGGAATGTTGAATTCCGTAACGATTTCCGAAATGGAATGTCCCATGCGTCTAGCTCCAACTAGCATACCGCGTTCGAAATCCGTTAATTCTCGTCGTAATCACATAATCAACCTTCTCACACGAAACATTTGACCACAAATGAAAGTCCTGCCCAGGCACTGACCATTTATACAGTTTGTAAGCGACACTACTGCCATCTATATACTTGCATATTGCTATCCCATGAGTTTTGTCACCTCAGTGTATTAGTAGATGGGATATGAGATGGTGTAAGGTATTTCATAAGTTTTGTTAATATTCCTATATATTCGAAAATATGTCGAGCACAGTGAATAAACTGAATTTAAATTTTTGTTGTTGATACGCAGGTACAAGTGTTAGTCACCTTCCTGTAAAAGACCAGTAAAGTAATATGTGATATGGAATATAATGTTATCTGCAAATAAGATGTTAGAATGATCGCATGTTGTGCGATTTTGATGTAGGATGTCTTTATATATCTTGTTTCATATACTTTTAAACATCCATGTGGAATAAGCATAATGTTTAGAGTGCGTAACAATGGAAGATTTAATTTTCTTTTCATGGTATGTTGATGTTACTTAAGTACGGGAATGTAGTTAGACATGAATTCATTCCTATTATCATTTGTGATTCTAATATTTTGCTGTTTCCAGAGTTGAAAGAATTACGGAGGTTTACTACTGCCACGCACTGATAAACAAAAAAGATAAAAAGAAGTGTCTCTTAACAAGTGAGATCAGTGCTACTTTCATTAAACCCGTTCTGGAATTTTCAAAAAATGAATTGGCTTTTCGTATAGACATGGGACCTGAAGATAATCTAATACAGCTGGAAGGTGTGTTGACTGAGAAACAGATACTAAATATTAGTTTAATGTATTGTTTTATATATTTCTAGCTTTGCCAGGCATGCGTCGCAATGCCTCTTTTTCTTTCTACATAGGCATACATACACAAAGCAGACACATTTACATACATAAAAAAATAGTTTTTTGCGCATTAATTTAAATTTCAAAAAGTTTATTTTTGTGCTTTGGGATATATAATATTTTTTGTCCTCCCATCTTCTGGAAAAGCAAAGTACCCAGCGTTGCTCGGGGATGGATATGAAAGTTCCGATGTTTTATCCCTTTTGATCGGATTGTAATAAACATTCTTCATCACCATCCGGCAAATCGTCCTACCGTTTTGGAAATATATGCAAAAAAACCGGAAAAGTTCCACGGTAAATTTGTCTTAAGAAGAGTGAAGGGTTATTTTAACTATATTTAAACATCATTTTTGCACTTATTTTAAAGTACTGTATATATGTGAAAAATTCGAGGTCGGATAAGAATTATAGATTTGTGTGCCGCCACTCCAACTTTATAACAATTTTTAAATTTCAAGTTTGAATTTCTTGGTCAGTAATTGTCCGATTGGCATTGGTCCATTTTTGTTTGACAGGAAATGTCAAGGTACTATTCACTTCGGCCTATTTCCCTACCGTTTTGGAGATACTTGCAAAAATCTGAAAAGTTTCCAGTGTAAATTTTGTTAAGGAGGGTGATTCGGGAGAGTGGGAAGGTTTCACTAAATAAACTGTAGACATTATTCTTTTCCTTGTTTTAAATTATACGTGTACAAAGTTCCATCGAATTTGGATAAAAACTGGGGCATTCTATACAGAAGTTTTACAAAAATTAAATGGAGTAAAGATGGGGATGGGTCGAATTTTTATAAATGAAATGTAGATGTTATTTTTCTCTTTGTTTTAAAATATACGTGTGCAAATTTTTAATGAAATCGGATGAAAAAAAAAAATTAACGAGGGTAAAGGGTAAACCAAATGTAGACCGTACTTTTCTTTGTTGAGGTATATGTATGCAAAGTTCCATCAAAAAACTGTGGGTTTATATAAAGAACATTATCAAAAATTACGGGGGATGAAGAGGGAGAGTGGTGGAATTTTCGTAAACCAAATCTGGACAGTATTTTTTGTTTTAAAGTATATGTATGAAAAATTCCATCAAAATCGGATAAAAACTGTGGGTTTCTATATAAAAATCGGTAAAAATTATGGAAGGAGGATAAGGAGAAGAGGGGTTGGATTTTGGAAACTAAATGTAGACAGTATTTTCCTTTTTGTTTTAATGTGTATGTGAGCAAAGGTCCATTGATATGACATAATAACTGTGGGTTTGTATAAAGCACATTGGCAAAATTAATTAGGGGGGAGATGAAATTAAGCGGAAGAGTATCGAGATTTTGTAAACCAAATGTGAACAGTTTTTTCTCTTTGTTTTATAGCATACGTATGCAAAATTCCATCAAAATAAGGCAAAAATTGTGGTTTTCTTCATAAAATACAGGTAAAAATTAAGAGGCTGAAAGGGGAATGGTGTTGGGTGTTTGCAAACTAAATGTAGAAAGTATTTTTATTTTAAAGCATACGAGTGCAAAGGTCCATCAAAGTCGGATAAAACTCTGGGTTTGTATAAAGAACATTGGCAAAAATTGAGAGGTATAAAAAACGGAAGAGGGAATGTGTTTCTTTGGATATTGATTTTTTAAATCAGAAACCCTCGCAGGCGCGCACGACTTACCCAAGTTTCATTGTAATCGTATGAATGGTACAGGAAAGCATAGAAGACGAACGAACAAATAGGCCTACTTATTTATATACAGTAATCGTATATAGATTTTTTTTCTTATAGTAGGTAAATTTCATTATACATTCAGATTTTCGTTTCTAAGAATACCGTTTTAAATTTAGTTAAAACAATTCAGTTTCACATCATATTGTTTTTGAAAATTAGTTTATACTGACAAGAACTTCTGCATAAAATGATTTTTCTTCAGCAAAGATCCCAGTTTAATTTTAGAACTTGATCACCTGGTACTAACATTTAGTAATTTATTGTTCTTCTGAGAACTAAAATTACAATATTCTATTCTGGTTGTAATGTGTTCATTAATATTTTATTTCAGATACTATATGCATAACAAACAATGCTGATTTACCAGTTAATGTCAAAATGACGGTCCACTATCCTTTTATGATAAAATGTAACGGAGAGAAGGTATCCCATACATTGGTTCATTTCGAACCGAATCATAGCGCAGAAGTTTCTATTATATTTGACCCAGCTTACAAGTCTGATAGGTACTCCAGAGTAATTAACGGTAATCTCTGTTTATCTTCAGATGAACATACTCATGTGGTAAGATCTTTTAATATCAATAAAGAGTACTTGATAATGATAACAGTAGTCAATACACATTATTACAGTTCTGCCTAATGCATAAGCATAGTTATTTTCATTTGTTACAATCATAACTAGATGAAGAAAAAAACCAAATCTGCTGTGATAAATTCATTTGGTCTTGTGACTTTGTGACAGAGTTTCAATATAGTTATAGGGAAACGATTAAAGTTTTATTTATTTTATACGTGTAGCAATTGTCATTTGATTCATTCAGATGTAGATAATGAACAAGAAAATATTTACAGATGCTGCTGTAAATTCATGTGGTGTTTCGTCCTGGAGAAAGGGTTTCAATTTGGTGCGTGTTCCGCCTCTTTCATGGCTGGACCTAAAGTTTGACGTGGAATCAGGGCTACGGAGAACCATGGAGTAGCTAATATGTTCAACTCTTAAAATTCCAGGACCCACGGGGATTTGGAGCAGGGACTTTGAACTTTAGGAGAAAGCATCTTGACCACTGCGGTATCAGTCTGCTGTTTTACAGAAATTGTGAAAATTTTAAATTAGACAAAGTTCTCGAAGATTTTTAGACTCCGTATGAAAATGTTGTAGTAGGTCATGGAAAAAGTGAGTGAAACATTAATCTTGAAATGTTTCTAAGTATCCGAAATGGAGCTCTGCTGAACGCAGTTTAGTATTTATTTAGTGTATTTCTTTGGTTCCTATTTTCTGAATTTGAAAATGGATCCCCTTAAAGCATTCTGATATCGATTAAGTTGCTCATTTTTTATGCTTTTATAGCATTGAGCAACTTTACGTGTTTCTTTGTTCATAAGAATTATTTCTGCAGATCAATTACTGGTATATGATTTGGAAGTCCTGACGAAGATGAATTCCCTATGCATTTTAGAAGTTTCACTGGTATGTGATTGGGATAGAGGTCAATACAAAATCAATGGCAGAGGGATTACAGTTCTCATTTCCACAAATGAGCAAACGAAAACGGTAAATAACTAATTACTTTTTTTTATAAACGTTTCTCAGGAAACAAACCGAGTAATATTATTATTGATACACAATATTTCGTCGACATAAAACTCCGTGCAGTTTGTACTGACACAGTACATACGTGTGAAGTTGTAGCAACCTATGTTTGCCAACGGATTTGTGAGGCTGCAGCTAGATGCAGGCAGGTAGCTGTCGCCCACAGGAATGTGGCAACCCCTCGTATTTCCCCGAATCCGCTGGACCGCTAAGCGGATGGGGTGGAGACTCGCTTGGAGGCCACACAGGTGGGCACCTCGTGGCGGTACGCGGCCGGACGTTGGAATATAAGACGCGAGTGAAAGTGTGAATGCGCGCTTCTGCTTGAAGAGCCTTCCAGCCCGTATCTCCAGGGAGCAGGTTCGACGCCAGACTGCGTCCTAGCTGCTTGAGGGGCCACTTTACGTCTGTGCAGCGTCGACCGTGCGCCCAACAAGAAGCGCCACCATAGACCTGACCGCAGCTGTCATCACAAGAAGCCTGCAGCTGCCGTCGCAGGAGAAACCATACGGTATTGTGTGTATTGCGTGCGTCTACCTACCGCGTCCACTAGCCCAGTAACGACCCTGACGAACAACAATATATGCCGGACAGTTTATAATAAGAAATCACATCACTGAATCACATGTCTAATTAATTAATCAATCCATGTACGTGATCCAATAAATATTAATTTAAATTGGTGCCTTGCTGATCAATTCACATCTTCTCATTAAATACTAAATAATAAAATTCCAATAAATAAAATTAACTATCTTTTCCTGGTGCCGCAATCAGCGTGACACTTCATTTGGCGCTTATCACGTGGGGCCCGATAATTATAATTACCGATAATTAATAATTAAGGCAATACAGTTGAGATTTAATAATTGATAATTCAAGTAATTTAATCATTCCTATTTTCAAAATTTTACCCCAAACATTAATTGGGTGAAGAACACTGTCATGTTAATAATTTCAGATGGCATATCCGGTGATATCGTCCCGTATCTATGGCAGAATGAATGAATATATGTCTTGTTTGTTCCATATTGTAGTTATATGCATGTGGTAGAATATGGTGATGTTTTGTTTTGCAGGGAAGTTCATTTTCGTCGTTGTTTCTGTTGCTGATTAGTTGAGTGGTAATCTCTGTGTTGTATTTGTTTCGGAAATCATTTGCATAACGTATTTTGTTCATGTGGTTATGAAGTGGATCCACAATTGGTGGTGGCACTTGTTAACATTGTTGTGTCTTAAAAAAGTGCAGGAATGGAACCACTAATTCTATCAAATAGTTTCGAAAATCGAGAGAGCATGGCATTTCCGCTTCCTTCCGATCACACGCGTGCTCGTGAGGACAGTACCAACCCTAAACAACCAAATTTGGGGATGGTAATGGCTTTCTTAAAAGAGTTAAATTTAACAGTGCGATCTCAAGGGGAGGAATTGAACAGCAAGCTCACTGAGACACAAACTGAGCTCCGCAAAATCATTACGCAAGAAACTGGTAATTGCACTGAGTCAATTAAGAAAGAAATTAGGCAAACACAACACACAATCCTTAGACTGGAATCGGAGGCGGAAAACAATGAAGCTAATTTGCCAGAGAAGGTTTTGGTAGGTGAACACGAGAAATTAGAAATTTCCATTCCAGTCACAATTGAGGCTCTTGATAAAGTCAAAACAGGTGGCCAGAACACCCCTGAAGTTAAAACTGACATTTATGCATGCGCTGAAAGTAAGAGATGGTTCTAATCATAGAACTTCCTACGCAGTTTTCTCTGAGCATAATCAGAATCAAACCCCACTAGCAGCAACCTCCAAACCTCGTCGGACAATAAGCCGTCAACGGTTTGGGACGTCAGTTTTTGGTTGGGAAAGGAGAGATTGGTATTACATTTTGCAGATCGAGACAGAGCAGCTATCAGCTGATTTGATCATTTCACACAAGCAGCGGAAAATCACTCCTGGTCGTGGATGGATAAATTCCATTCCGAACTTAGGCTGCCGCGCGAATGTGTGTTCAGTCGAGTGTGACAGTTATAATAAATATTATCAATGTTCAGGGATTCCTATTGCATATCGAAACATTCGTCCCATGGTGAAATGTGGCCTCTTATTTGTATACATGAGGTACCATTGTGCACTGAAAGGAAAGCTCAAATATTTCCATTGTTTGCACGGAAATTATTGCAAGATTACCAAAATCGTAATCTGTGAGAATATATCGAAAAGAATCTGCAGTTAAGATATACCGGGAAGATGAAAACAACTGCTAAAAGTTAAAATGAGACTTTGGTTCGTATGAAATGAAGACGGAATTGCCATGTATAGGTCACGTGAGTTTGTGTTTCAAAACCACATTCTGTACATAATAATATATTTTGTTAATGCTATCTTACTTAGAGATGTGGTACGGTAAATCTTGTAATGTAACCTCGTCAGAAGGATAACTTCAATCAAAATTAATATAACATTTTAATGGTAACATCAGAGTGAGAACACTTAATATGTTAAAAGCTAGAAGCCAGGTGTGTTGTTTGTGTCTGAAGTCACACGAATATTTTTGCATTGAGTGGTTAAACGGATGGTTTTGGTCGACATTTGAGAGATGCGTTAGCTGCAGAGAGGTTTCCGCTTGAATTAAAATGTATAAGTCGTCGAAAAGGTTCTGCGGGATTGCAGAGCAAACTGCACTGGTACCGTCAGTCAAACTTCAGCTTACAGTGCCACCGGGACTAACAGTAAATGGCAAAATAAGTCCATAAGAATTCCTGGAAATAGATTACTGATAGAATCTGGCCTAGCTGGGTAAGCTTCGTTGAAATGGCGGACAGGTGAAAGCAAAATGCTCCCGTGAGAGTAAAAGTTTCTACAAAAATGTGTCAGGGCGAAATGGAGCCGCTGAAATTAAAATGATAGTTGAGGAAACCCTCATAGCTAACGGTCGACTCAAGTCGTTCTTTTCCAATACCTCGTTTTATGCCCCAAGATGACTTGAAATGTTAAACATCGATAGACCATGAATAAGGAACCATACTAGATGTATCATGTTGCCATTCCAACGGTGTTGAAGTCAAACCTAACTGATCCACATCCTGTAAATAATTATTATCCTGTAGAAATAGAATTACTCTAGTGAATGAGTAAGTAGCATAGATAAATTCCTTTAACAAGTTCTCTAATTATTTTGTAGACTAACAGTAGAATTAGTATGAGCAATTGAGTGTGTGAATCTGAGCCACTGATACTGGCGACTCACAGGGTGCTGGACTGAAATTAGATCACCTTGCCAAACCCAGTCAATTTAATATCACCTTCTGTGATAGCAAATTTGCGACAAGGCACGATCCATAACTCATTTCAAAATTTGAAAAAAATGTTAACGGGGATGTGTGATGGCACACTTCACGAGTTGCTCTAAGATTGTAAATAGTAGATTAAGTTATGTAATTCAGAGATGTTGATGCGAGATCCATTGTGTGAACGTGAAGGCAAGTGCAAAGTGGTGAAAATATGTTCAGTGACTGTGAAATAAGAAATTTAAAAATTTTATAGACGTAAATTTTTAAATTTTCCGGGGAAAGTGGGTTATGTACTGACACAGTACATACGTGTGAAGTTGTAGCAACCTATGTTTGCCAACGGATTTGTGAGGCTGCAGCTAGATGCAGGCAGGTAGCTGTCACCCACAGGAATGTGGCAACCCCTCGTATTTCCCCGAATCCGCTGGATCGCTAAGCGGATGGGGTGGAGACTCGCTTGGAGGCCACACAGGTGGGCACCTCGTGGCGGTACGCGGCCGGACGTTGGAATATAAGACGCGAGTGAAAGTGTGAGTGCGCGCTTCTGCTTGAAGAGCCTTCCAGCCCGTATCTCCAGGGAGCAGGTTCGACGCCAGACTGCGTCCTAGCTGCTTGAGGGGCCACTTTACGTCAGTGCAGCGTCGACCGTGCGCCCAACAAGAAGCACCACCATAGACCTGACCGCAGCTGTCATCACAAGAAGCCTGCAGCTGCCGTCGCAGGAGAAACCATACGGTATTGTGTGTATTGCGTGCGTCTACCTACCGCGTCCACTAGTCCAGTAACGACCCTGACGAACAACAATATATGCCGGACAGTTTATAATAAGAAATCACATCTCTGCATCACATGTCTAATTAATTAATCAATCCATGTACGTGATCCAATAAATATTAATTTAAATTGGTGCCCTGCTGATCAATTCACATCTTCTCATTAAATACTAAATAATAACATTCCAATAAATAAAATTAACTATCTTTTCCTGGTGCCGCAATCAGCGTGACACTTCAAGTTGTAAGACTTGAAGTTTACTTTGAGCATGTTGTTTAAAAACTGTCATGGCAACGACAGACGTTGTTACGTTGCCTAGCAGCATCTCATACTTCAATGCTGATTTTTTTTTTTTTTTTTATTGGCATTTGGGAATCCGCCTATACAGCCACTTTCAATTACAGATTAACATCTCTGGTATAACAATACTAATATCATGCAATTATCTATTTGATTTTGCAGAATAACATCAATAATATACCGATAATAATATCCTGCAATTACATACAAGTTATTTACAGTTAATTTAGATTGTGGTGCCAATATTCTCCATGTGCTGGAAAAATATCTTATAAATAGCATAATCTTCATATGCAAGGATAGAGGCAGTACAAATGGGCAACGGAATGCCTTCTTTCATGAGCGCATCTAAGAAGTGATCAATCTCCATCCCTCCTTGGCAGCCAAATAGCAGAGAGTCTATAACGTGTAGTCTGTGAAAGTGTTGCTTGAAGCTACCGTGGTTGAATTTTAGTTTAGCAATACAGATGCTGAGTCTCCGAGAACATTTTTGTACCTCATACGATTGATGGGAGGGTATCTCTGGGTGAATGCGCCCGTAGTGTTGGCCTTTGGTGAAAAGTGAACTCTTCCATTCCGTGTTGCACTTTAGTTTCTGTTGTTTTTGATCTGACCAACTGCGTCTGGAACAGGAATCATTTTATTGTGTATTGCACCACTGCGAGCAGCTTGTTTGGCATACCGATCCGCCATTTCGTTTCATAAAAGATTGTAGTGTGCTTTGACCCATTTAAATTTCGCTGTCTTGTTTGAGCGTCTTAACTCTTGAACCACTCTCACAATATCCTATACTCGAAGGTCATTGTGCCATTGCCTGTGATGGTTTTTTAGTAGAGACAGTGCCGATCTTGAGTAGGATAAAATTATGAAGTTTTTAACGTGATAAATCTTGGCGTGATTAAGTGCTTCAAGATGCCCATCAGCTCTGCACTCATGATAGAAGCCTCCGCTGGTAACTTGAAGACCCTCTTGTCGCCGGATTTTGTTAAGCAAAAGGCGCATCCGGTAGCATCAGAAAATTTGTAGCCATCCGTGTAGGCTATATTTGTTCCATATGGGCTCGGTTGTGGAGGTACTGGAACACACTTGCTTTTTAGTTTTCCAAATAGGTGGAATCTTCGGTGTCTATATGTACCTCCAATTATGTGATGGAGTCCAGTATGGGCCTCAAGGGAAGAAATTTTTTTAGTCTGGTGCATTCTGGTACGCAGGTTACATGTTGCTGGATACTCCGCTTTGTCCAATAGTTTTCGGTTAAACATAGCATAAAAAAAAGTGACATTGTGTATGGCACGCATCAGTCTGCTGCCAGCATACTGGTCATTCTTGAGGAGGAATTTTGCACTTAGGAAGCTTCTACGGATGTTTAAGAGTGGTTCAAGTGCTTCAACCAGAAGCGCATTAGTCGGCGTTGATTTCATTGCGTCTATGCACATACGGAGTGCTTTGTATTGGACTTTGTCAAGTTCTTTAAGTTCATTAATGGATGCTGATCCAAAGCAAACGCAGGCGTAGTCGAAGTGTGGTCGCACCAGTGATTTGTATAGCATTAATAGTATTGCGGTGTTTCCTCCCCATTTTATGCTGGCTATTACATGTATGAGGTTTATGGCCATGTCACATTTCTTGATCTTGTTTTTGAGATGAGTTCCCCACTGTTGTCAATCCATATTCCCAAATATTTTACCGTGCTTTTGACAGGGATCACGAAGGACCCTAATTTTATGTCAGGCATTACCTGACGGCTGTTGACAGTTACCGCCGATTTCGTTGGTGAGATGCCTAATCCATTACTGAATATCCATTGTTGGAAAATGTCCATAGCCGACTACGGTGCCAAGCAGCATTCTTCCTATGTTTTTCCTACCTTGAATATGCATAGTCGTCTGCAAATTGTAGGATTATGACTTTACCATTCATAATGCGGGGTAATATTGGGGCTAGTGCAGAGCCCAGTGTCAAACCTTGATTTGTTTTCCTGGATACAACTGTAATTCCTCGTTGCGTTGTAATTAACCATCGGTCCGATAGGAGTGAGACTAGGTTATTAACGAAGGTTTGTGGTATCCCTAGAAGGCGTATTTTTTTTAGCTAGGATTGGTAAGTGAACATGATCATATGCACTGTTTATGACAGTATGGGGTGTAAGGGTTTGGGAGAGACTATACTAGTCTTTTCCAACCAAATGTCAACCTCTCCTTCACGTGGTGCACCCTGTTTGCACGGACGAGGCACTGGCGACTGAAAGATTCCCGGTATAAGGAGTCACCCACTGCCTGTCAACGGCCTCCAAAAGGAGGGCGGAAGAGCGGGGAGCGGTTTAGGGCACCCTCTTGCCCTTGGGGTTGGAAACGGCCCCTAAAGGCGGATGAATCAGAAATGATCAACGGCATGGGGATGCAGAAGGCAACGGGAAACCACTGCATTAAAGACCCAAAGGGTATCCCGAGGACATGTAATCTTCTCAAATTACATATATCATGATGGCTTCTTCCTGGGTAAAATATTCCGGAGGTAAAATAGTCCCCCAATCGGATCTCCGGGTGGGGACTGCTCAGGGAGGAGTCATCAGAATGGATAGAAACATTCTACGAGTCGGAACGTGGAATGTTAGAAGTCTGAATAGGGCAGGTAGGTTAGAAAACTTAAAAAGGGAGATGGAACAACTTAAGTTAGATGTTGTTGGGATTAGTGAGATTAAATGGAAGGACGCACAAGATTTCTGGTCTGGGGAACACAGGATAATTAGCACATAAACTGTTAATGGAGTCACTGGTGTAGGATTTGTAATGAACAAGAAAGTAGGGAAACGGGTGAGTTATTATGAACAGTTTTATTATGAACAGGATTATTTTGATGAGGTTAGAAACTAAGCCCGTCCCAACCACATTAGTACAAGTATATATGCCAACGTCACAAGAAGATGACGAAGAAATAGAAAAAATATACGCTAAAATTGAAGAATTAATCCAATATGTGAAAGGGGAGGAAAATTTAATAATCATGGGTGATTGGAATGCAATAGTGGGAGAAGGAAAAGAGGGGAATACTGTAGGAAGTTTTGGTCTAGGAGAAAGAAATGAGGGAGGAAGCAGGTTGCTAGAATTTTGTGAAAGATATAAGCTAGTAGTGGCGAATTCACTGTTCAAGAACCATTCAAGAAGAATATACACATGGAAACGTCCTGGGGATACAGGCAGATATCAGCTAGATTATATCATGGTCAAACAGAGATTCAGGAATCAAGTTCTAGACTGTAAAGCGTACCCAGGAGCAGACATAGACTCGGACCATAATTTGATAGTAATGAAGTGCAGGCTGAAATTCAAGCGAATAAGGAAGCAGCATAAGCAGAACAGACTGGAAGTGAATAAACTGAAACAATCTAACACAAGAGAAAAATTTGTAGAAATGGTAGACTTAGGTCTAAGAAGTAACTGTGAAAGGAGCTCTACCGAGGACGAATGGAATGCATTAAAGACCGAAATAATGAAAGCTGGTAAAGAAACATTAGGCTTTAGGGAACAAGCTGCCTGAAAACCTTGGATCACCGAAGAAATTTTGGAGCTGATGGATCAGAGGAGAAAGTACAAAAATGCTCAGGATGAAGCAGGAAGAGAGCAGTACAGGCAATTTAGAAATCAAATAAATAGGAAATGCAAAATAGCAAAAGAAAAATGGCTACAAGAAAAGTGTGAAGAAGTAGAAAAGGAAATGGTCGCAGGAAAAGTAGATGTTGCCTACAGAAAGATCAAACAGAATTTTGGAGAAATTAAGAAAAGAGGTATGAACATTAAAGCTGCCGATGGGAAACCTCTTTTAAGGTCAGCAGATAGAGCTAACAGATGGAAGGAATACATTGAGAAACTGTATGTTGGGGACGACTTGAACAATAGTGTATTGGAAGAGGAAGGAGATGTCGACATGGATGACTTAGGAGATCCTGTTTTGAGGACAGAATTTAATAAAGCTCTGAATGACTTGAAAGCAAATAAGGCAGTTGGAATTGATGAGATCCCTGCAGAACTTCTTAAATCTCTAGGAGAGGAAGGAATCGAAAGATTATTCAAGCTGATATCAAAAAGTTATGAAACAGGGGAAATTCCAACTGATTTTAATAAAAATATCATCTTCACACTTCCAAAGAAATCACAAGCCGACAAATGTGAGAATTATCGCACCATTAGTCTAACATCACATGCTTCAAAATTACTGACCAGAATAATATACAGAAGGATGGAAAGGGTAGTAGAAGAGATAGTAGGTGATGATCAGTTTGGGTTTAGGAAAAATCGCAGTACAAGGGAAGCAATTCTGTCTTTAAGATTAATACTTGAAGGGCGGATCAAGAAAAACAAAGATACTTTTATGGCATTTGTTGATTTAGAAAACGCTTTTGTTAATGTTAGGTGGGACAAGATGGTCAAAATTTTAAAGAAGTCAGGCCTAAAGTATCGAGATAGAAGAATACTCTATAAACTATATAAGAATCAAGTGGCTGTAATAAAAGTAGAGAATCACGAGAGACATGCATCAGTCAAAAAGGGTGTGAGACGAGGTTGTAGTCTATCCCCGTTAATATTCAACTTGTATGTAGAAGAAGCAATGAAGAAAGTCAAAGAAAAATTTCCATGTGGCATAAGTTTTCAGGGAGAAAAAATCAGTATGCTACGATTTGCTGATGACATTGTCTTGTTAGCAGAGAAGGCTGAGGATATTGAGAAGTTATTGAATGGCATGAACAAAATACTGAAGGAAGATTTTGGACTGAATATAAATCAAAGTAAGACAAAAGTGATGAAATGTAGCAGAAATGATACCAATAGTAGCAGATTAAATATAAAAATAGGATCGGATGGAATAGGAGAAGTGAGTGAGTTCTGTTACTTGGGAAGCAAAATTACAACCGATGGCCGAAGCAGGAATGATGTTAAAAGCAGAATAGCACTAGCAAAAAGAGCCTTCATGAAAAAGAGAAACCTTTTAGTTTCAAATATTGATCTAGGAATTAGAAAGAACTTTTTAAAACTCTATGTGTGGAGCACAGCACTTTACGGTAGCGAAACATGGACTTTAGGAATACCGGAAAGAAAGAAACTTGAAGCATTTGAAATGTGGTGCTACAGAAGAATGCTGAAAATTAAGTGGACAGACAAAGTAAGAAATGAACGAGTTTTGGAAATGATGGGTGAGAAAAGAAGTTTATGGATGAAGCTTACAGGAAGAAGAGACAGGCTGGTAGGTCATATTTTGAGACATGCTGGATTGGTTAATTTGTTAGTGGAGGGAACAGTCGAAGGTGAGAACTGCAGTGGAAGACAGAGATTAGAATATATGAAGCAGATAATTGAGGACGTGGGTTGTAGGGGGTATGTAGAAATGAAGAGGTTAGCACAGGATAGGAAGGGATGGAGGATTGCATCAAACCAGTCGAATGATTGACGACAGCAAAAAAAAAAAAAAAATGTCAGTATACACGGCCATCATTTATTTGTTATTGCTAAAGCAGGATTGTATTTCCGTGGTGAGATGTTGTAAGATATCTGTAGTCCTATGCCTCTTTTGAAGCTGTACTGCGTTTCCGGGATCAGCGAGTGGTGCTCCAACCACCATTCCAGCCTATGCTTAATCATGCGTTTTAGTACTTTGTAGATACACGGTAGTAAGCTTATGGGTCTGCAGGAATCAGTCTATTTTTCCTGGCTTCTTCGCCGGAACAACCAGGGCTGTCTTCATCTCCTTGATTTGTGCTCTATCCGACCAGATCCTGTTCAGTAATTCACATAACTTCGTTTTTGCAGAGTCTGGCAGGTTTCTTAAAATAGCATAATGAATGTTGTCAGGTTCTGGTGCTGAGTCCGTCCCTTGTTCTTGAGTTCATTGAGCAGGAAAGGTTGCAGTATGAAGTCTCAGCCGCCTTTGCTTCTGTTGGTTTTGTCTCCACTGTTAGCTTTTGGAGGATGTTCTCTAGCAGATATATTGTAATGGGTGCTCTTCCTTCTTCTTGGGTGGATGGGTGCTTCAATTTTCTAATTTTCCGCCATATATCAGATATATCACAGGATAGGAAGGGACGGAGGATTGCATCAAACCAGTCGAAAGACTGACGACAGCAAAAAAAAAAAAAAAAAAAAAAAAAAACAGATATCGGGGTTTCTTTGTTAAAGGATCCGCAAAACTCTCTCCATTTCTCTTTCTTTTTGTTCTTGGATAATTTCTTGACTCTTTCCTGTGCTCTGCGATGGTCCAGAGTGTGCTTTTAGACTTCCGTAAGTGTACTGGTTTCTGCAGAGTTACAGAGGCATTAGCAGCTTGATTTATATCGTTTAACAAGGACAATAATCCGACGCAACGTTACCGCCGTGCTCTCAAGATGCTGTAAGCCGTTCCATAATTATTCCGAATTTTCTCCAACCTCTGGTGAATTTTCCATCTATAAGAAGGGTATATAATCCGTGTAGCTGGGATAGACGTGTAGAAGCGAAGAAGCATAGGTACGTGGTCCGATCCCAGCGTATCAGCGACCATTTCCCAGGAGATGTCTACAGCTACATTCGATGATACACAGGAGATATCCACTGCTGATCCTGGTAGGGGTACCATTGTTCGACACATCTATGTCTTCCTCCTCTAAGATTTCGGTGGTCATATTCTCTAGTTTGTCCGTACTTTGGCATCCCCATAGAGTACCGAGCCCGTTGAGATCTCCCAGAAGTATGACCTGTTTCGGTAATTGTTTTAGGAGATTCGTGATGTGTTCCTTATTTATTTTCTTGTTGGGTGCTCTGTACATTGACACAATAGATATCAGTTTGTCGCTTAGGCGTATTCTAGCGGCACATATGTTGATCTCGGTGTGTCCAATGCCATTAAGGAGTTGTTCATAAAAAATTGAGCTTCTAATTAATATGGCGGATCCCCCATAACTGTCTGCTCTATCCGATCTGATAATATTGTATCCCTTAAACTGGAATCGTTAACCCGGTCTCAGCCAAGTCTCACTTATGGCCAGTACGTTCATTGCCGAATATTGCAACAAGCTCTCTTTATTGACCTTAATAGATCTTGCGTTCCACTGTAGGATTGCGTAGCATTGCGGTGATGTTTCGTTACTTCTAGCAGGTACCTCCATTTTCTAATCTATTTGTGGCCAATGAACGTAGCAAGAGCTGTTTATCGCTTAGTGCATATTGAGCTGGATCCGGCAAATTGTTTCCTGCAAGTTGGTTTTCACACTGCTGGAATTTTCATTCGCGTCTTTTGGTCTCTTTTTGGGATTGCTGGGCTGTACAATCTAACACTCGGAGCACCGACCTCGCACTGCATTTTTTTTTTTTTTACACTTTGTACATACTGTTTTCGCTGCCAGGGTCTGCTGTTGTGGGAAAGGTTGCTGCTGTAGCTGGCTGGCTAATGTGGTCTGGTGATGACACGAAGGTTGCGTTTCTTCAGGTGTTTGGTACTGTTGTTGTTGGCGGTTTTGATGTTTAGCTTCTGGAAGACACTGCTGTTGGGTTGTCTGTAGCATGACGTGTTGTTCTGGGAAGAATAGTTCGGGCTGCTGTTGATACGAATATTGGAGTTGGTGAGCATAGTGCTGCGGCTGTTCAGTGAAATAAAGCAACAGTTGCTGCTGTTGTGACGCTTGTTGCAAGGCGTCGAGTTGTTGTGATGATGCTTGATCAGCTTGCTGTTGTAGGGAAAGCTAAGTTTCTAGTGAAGCTTGTTCACTGTTCAAGTTAGACACGAAGGCGATGATGGAGATGGACAGTCCGCTTGCTCGTTAGGGTAAATGTTGCACGGGTGGAGATTGTAGACATTATAGGTGTTAATAATGATTCTTCTTCGGAGTCGTTGAATGGTTTAGAATTAGAAGACATTGTTAATTATTCACTGACAGTCACTGCCTGTGTATTAAGAGTTTAGTTTTTCTTTAATAATTCACTAATTGAAACATGTTATTAAACGGTTTAGGACGGAAACACTGCTATTCGTATGCAAGACGACGTGTAAACGAACTTCGCGCACCAGGATATGCGATCACCAGGAAGCACGTCCGTGCGCCACCGTTGTACGAGGTAGACTGCCTGTGTATAAATAGAACGCGGATAGGACACTTCGATGACAGAAACTCCTGTCAAGGTCTGATTGAACAATTTATATTTCTTATCTCTGTTTCTAAATTCACCATATCTCTTGTAACGTGGGGTACCAAAAAAAAAAAAAAAAAAACGCAGCATAAAAACCAATGGAAGCGAGAAAAATAAACCCGTCAGCTACAATAATCATGAGAGAAAACTGTGTTAGGAAATGCAATTTATGTATCGCCTGGAGAACATGAAGTGTTCTTATTTGATAATTTGGTTGGCCCTAATGAATGATTTGTCTGTAGATAGTTAAAACACTGATATGTTGGCGATCCGAAAGGAAGTATGAAGAAATACGTTATATTACTCAATAAATTCTGCGACAAAGCAAACCGTAGATTTTACTTTGAAGGGGTTGATTTTACTATTAGTTAGATAACATCGTTGTTGGATTACGAAAATCTAGAGGTTGACTGTTTATGATTAAGACATTCATCACATCAAATTTAGCCTTGGTGAGACAATATGAACCATGTTCATTACTATTGCATGTACTGCTAATAATGACGGCCAGAACTGTTTAAGCAATTATGGCTTCATTCCATGCTAATTTACTAAAACAATTTAATAATTTTAAGGACCATGTGCCACTAAAAGGAGAAGTAAATTTTCCTAATGTGAAGATGGATCCTGTCTTTCTTAACTATGGTAGTGTGCCTGTTGGTTGCGAAATCACGAGAGATTTGATTTTAACTAATACCAGTCCATTGCCGGTGACATATTGCTGGCACTTCACGTATGATCCTGATAATATATGCATAATGGAATCTTCTCAGGTACGTCAGAACTTACGTCTAAAAAGTTTAGTACCCATCTTTTTATTACAGTTTCTGAAATAAGTTTCTAATTTGGGATAACTTTCAATTGTAAATATATGCCGAATATGACTAAGATTGCAAATTTGTTGAGATGAGTATTTTACACATTATCTTTGTCAGTTATCTTAACCATAGTTTGTATCATGACTCAGGTAAGGCCTAAAGCATTAGTGCTATGGTTTTTTTTTTATTTATTTAACTTTATTGGTTTTATGAGTAATTCAAAAACACAATTTTTTATATACACTTTAATTCTAAAAGGTGATATGGAGGCTGGCCATCACTTATTATATCAGCGTATAAAAAAAAGGAAACAATAAAATTTTCAAGGAATGTCCTTGTTTAGTAAACAGGGTGTTCACTTACCTACACCACAAGAGGATGCAATGGATATGATTATTTTTTTCTAATTATATACTTCATCTATAAATGTGGACATGACATTACAAAGCTAATTAAGGCTAATAAATATTACCTTTGTCACTCACTGACTTCATAGATTCTTTACTTTGACTACGTAGCATCCAATTCTTTAAACGGTATATTACCATCTTTCAATTTACTTTTAACTCTACTAAAAACATTGAGCACAACGTTTATACTTTTATACTCTGCACTATTGGTATAGCTGGTTTGTTTTCGTATGCACTCAAAAACTCGAAAATAATTTCATCTGACCACTCCATATCATTTACTCACAAGTCGACAACACGAGAGTAAGGTTGGGAATGAAATGAAGTGACACGTTCACCCGCACAAAGATTTGCTCCGTAGGAGAGGAAAGCGTTCGCATCTCTGCTGAAATCACTTCATCTCCCACTGTTCAACAGGCAATCCCGTGCTACTACGCGCGCCTTTGAAGTTACCGACTGGCGACGTCGGGCCACTACAGGCCAATATGGGCCGCTACTGTAGGCTCTATTCACACGGCCCGTTGGAGCTGCTCACAAAATCACGGGCCATGGGAAACCACATTCAGATTCCAACGTGAACACATCTCAATGCAGTAATATTCTAGAAAATGACGAAGTTGATCGGACGAAGCGTCGACATCTAACACTATGACGCGGCGGCACCCGGGAAGCATGGAAACTTCACATACACACGTTGACCTTTATAGGAACAGCAATATTGACTTTTTATTGCAGTGATAATATGAATACGTTTCATTTTCGAAAGGGAGAGTATTGAAGGTAAAAAAAAATCAGTCAGCTCAATATTCCTACGTTTCTTCGGGGATCTATGGAAATCGTTTACCTGACAACTGGAATATTAAATTCAAAATTCATAAACACAATAAAATGGTGTAATTCGGGTTATTTTACTAAATTCTTCAGTTATTACATTAACTTTGCATTTACTGCACATTTACTGTTAGTGATAATCTTAGTTTTCTAAGATATTAGGGAAGTAACAATATTAAATTGGTTTACTAATATGTAATTCTTCATTATTTATTTTACAGAAATTGGTATAATTCGATTTTTTTCAGTCTGTAGTAGAAAGCGTTTTAAACTTACAGAATCATTATTTGTACTTCTTTTTAAACTTTATACACTTTCGTCTTTATGCAGGCACAGGTAACACCAGTTCGAAAAGAAAGTTTCATTGAGAGTCACACGAATGGATCGTTTTACTTTGACAGAGTGATTAATTTGATGAAAGACACTGAAGAGATTCTGGATACGGTGTTAGAAAAACTTGGAAATTCACCGCTTCCTGAAATGAAAAGCAGCCAACCAGAGGAAGAGGAAAACAAAGATTTATCCTTTATTTCCGATTTAATTAATACTGATATTACGTATAATGCAGTTCTGGAGGTTATGATACATTTATTCAAAAATGAATTCTTCCCTGCTATTAACTGCTTTTTCGAAAAAGAAACAGACGCTGAAGTCTTGAAAAAATTATCACCAAAAAAGGAATCACTCAATCCAGTGAACCAGGTAACCTTAATTTTAGCAAATGGGCATTTTGAATAAAGTAATGGTTAGTTCCATTATCAGCAGACACAGTAAATTAAATAATGTATTGTAATTTAACGTTATAATAGTTCTTGTTTTTCAAATGTGTTAAGATGTAGCTGTCTCTAATGGAGCAGTTTATGTTTCCTTTCTGTAGTAAATAATTTGTTTAGAAAAATCTCTAACTCAGGTGACCTTCCCGGATGAGCTTAAGTATGCTATAGTGAAACCATTCTATAAAAAAGAGGATTTATTCAATTATATCGATTTACCGTCCTACCACCTTCCCTGAAATATTTGGAAGCCCAATGCAAAACAGTCTTTAACAACACCAAAGAAATAACAAAGTTCTAACCAAATCACAATTCGGTTTTAAAAAGGGAAAGTAAACAGATCAAGCTATATTTGCATTCTCTGACAATTTTTAAAAGGAATAAGTTGCCTGTAGAAATATTTTCTGACTCTTTACCACGAAAATATCATACAACAGAAGAAAATCGAAGCGTTTCACGGCGTTGTCTTTTGATGAAAGATTCTCGAGCTTCCATCCACTTCAAAATGATGCTCTTGTGGAAGTAATTCATCAGCCATATGAAGTGCGATGCTGCGGCCGTAGTCACGTGCTGTGAGAGGGGAGGGGGAAAAATTCTCCTACCCCCACGACTCAAATGCCTTTGTTTGGAAAAACGTCCACGGCTAAAGTTTTGCAAGTGACGTCATCATAGATATTTCACGTTTCCGCTGCGACGTTCCTTCAGCATTCTGATCAACGGGTTCCAGGTTTCGCTGAGTTGGTACCCTGTAATTGATCAGGCGATCAACTGTTCTCAATAGCTTTGGCTAAAATCCCCGTTCTTCAATTTTAAAAGTGTGTCCCTGTTAAAATTTTGCTTCTAAACGAGATGAATATTTCTTGCATGCTCCATGCACCACTGAACGGTACAATCCGATATAAGTCCTCCTACACTTCCGCGGTACGTGGTCCCAGTTCATCCCTCACACTTCTACCAAGATTCTAGTATTTGCCTTTGGTCTGAAGATGGTCTTCACGCCATTCTTGCTCAACATTCCCCATATTTTTGCACTTAATGCATTACGTACGAAAGGAAGGACGTGGCTTCAAGTTTCGTCCGGTTATCCCGATTTCAGTTTTCCGTGATTTACCGGAATCACTGCAGGCGGGTGTCTCCGATCCGATCCCATTTTTAATAACATCAACGTGGCGTAAAGCCTTAAGCGATAAAAAGAGGGTTTATTTACAATATTTTGGCTACGTAAATATTTTCTGCTTCGGATTTTCAGGGGTTTATTAAAAATTTTCAATTTATTTTTGTACGCATCCGTAATGCTCCAAGTTCTTTTCCTCAAGTCTTCTTCAGAGGGAACGCTGAATCTAATTTCATTTAATTCTGGAAGTAACCTAAAACTAATTTTGTCGTGCGTTCTTATTCATGTAATTGTCGTTGTAGGTGTTTCACAGTTCTTCATGTTTCTTATAAATACCCAAAAATTAAAAATATCCTGGCTTGTCGAACTGGACACATTTATCTCCGTAGCCGGTATCACCACGATGAACATACAAGAGACAACAAAAGTTATAAAAATGTGAGCACGACTGTATTGCGACCTGTTGTGACTCAGGTACACACATACCGAAACAACTACTTTTCTAGTTTGTATTCGCCATATCCATTACCTTCGATGGTATGACAAATTCTTCCCCTGGACTAAAGATGGAGATGCCGATTATTCTATGCCGTAATAATAAAGCAAAAATACACAACAATATAAAAAATAGTTGGTTCCAATATTTGCAATGCGCGCACCTTTGGCACAGGCGTTAACACGGGGCTAGCTGGATGGAGTACTGGTGGCAGAGTAGGATGCACAGTTACCAATCACCAAAGTCCTGGGTTAAATCTTAAACCTCTCCGCCGAGCATATGTAATGACATAAGACACTGTTGATGGTTGTTTGTAGTTCGGATGGAGACGGTAAGACTGGCGGTCCTCGATTTCTTTCTAAATGGGCTAGCACTCTTTCTTTTTTCACCTTTCATCCACAACTCTGAACACAGTCATCCACTCTTATAACAACACTAACGAATACTGTCACACTGGGGTAGAGATGGGCTGTTCGCGAGTGAATCAGTTCTTTTAAAAGAGCGAGTGAGCAGTCGCTCACTAAAAGTGAACGGTAGTTCTTCTAGGTGAGTCGGTCATAAGTCGGCTAGTTCCGAAGACCAAGAAGAGATTGTTCACATGGGTTTTGTGGACTGTAGAGCTAAAAAGTTCTACTAATTGCATCAAAGTCGATTTAAGGGGGGGTATTTCATCGAAAAGGGGGGGTGTAACCGGATTCTGAGGGGTGAGACCTAAAAAAAAAAACAATGGTCTCAAATAAAACTGAGCTAGTGAACCCTTCAAAAGAACTAGTTTTTTTTGTAGAATGATCAAATGAACACCGTTCTTTTTAGTGAGTCACTTTGCCCACATCTATACTGGGGAAGGCTACGGAAAACTACCTCAGTTCATTTCTCCAGACATTTCCAAGGCGCGTGTAAACATTCGCCATGGTAACCACCTACACCTGGACGTTCATAGAAGAAGGATACTTCCAATATACGTAGGACAATATAGCTTTACAATATAAATGTATCAGTGTCATCTAGTTACATTTTCTCACACTTTTCGTTTGTGGAGATAATATGTTATCGTTGCATTGATTGTAACTATGTGTGCTATCCTGCAAGTCGCCTGCGGCCAAACCAATAATACAGCGTGTCTTCTTTCCTTCTTATTTTTTTTTTTTTTTATAATTTAGATTGGGGCTTGTAATGTTACATGGTATTAAAATGTCTTATCGATTCAAGTAACACATAGTTACATTTCTACATTTTTCTTTCATAGTATGGTAAAGCTTGTAGCAGAATGACCAAAGTAGAGTCATCCCGTACAATTTTTTTATATACGTGCAATGGACAAAAGTTATATGTAACTACTCTTATTTCTTCAGCGTGAGAATCAGATTGCTGGATTCTAATAACTTTAGATGCTCGTGTTCTACTAGAGCTACACCTAAGGGTCTGGTCTACGCCTTCGAGGTACGTCAAAAAGAAGACGAAATTAACTGATGCCAGAAACTTTTAGGCATACAGAAAGTAATAGTACAGTGCAGCGCAAATTGATAACTATACTAAGTAATAAGTTTTGTCTGTAAATGAAATTTATTAACAGATCACACAAACTGCCTGAGAGAGAAACAAAGCGTGAGGGACCAGTACAGCGTAAATAAAGTAAACGCTTACGACACTGTTCCACCACCTACGATTTGCCACGCATTCCACCCTTGAATTTATGGGACCTACAGTTTAACATGGAATGCTTACGACGGATCTTCCGAGCTTGGATCATACAATGGAAAAAAATTATTTTTACTCTCAGCAGGATTTGAACCAGAGACCACACGGGGCGCTTGAGAAAGCAAGCATCTTATCCACTGCGCTAACCCGAACGTTTCCGAGTGGGAACGATTTCTTCCAGCCAATGGAAGCGTAATTGAGATACAGACTTTCCTGCGGAACCAATAATAATCTAAAAACCCGAACACAATGCGAATTTTTATGTAAATTTTGTTGCGATATAGAGGAGAAGAGGGTCGGGAGCAAAATGACGGTTACGTTGTAAAGATGGAAAAGACAAAGGTCAGTAAGGACACTTGGTGCCAGGCCTCCAAAGTGAAACGACTTGCACTTGGTGCCAGACATTCAACGCGAGAGGCCACACATTCCATATTTCGAGACTTCTGGAGAAGGAAAGCTCACACAATCTGCAGATGTGCTTACGTCATAGGTGACTTGAGTACTGAGGTGGAAAATGCCAATACAGCCTTCACGACACATGGTAATTGGAAGAGCCCTTTAACAGGAAACCTGAGCGGTTAAGAGCCTCCTATCCGTTTAAATAACCCGGCTATGTTTGTCTAAATATCCGAGAGCAATTTTCTTTGTTTTGAAAGACTTTATACGATCTATCGTAATTTTTATGAATTTTCAATCACCACTTTGGGTGAATATTCTTGAAAGCACCCTGGTGCCCGATATTTCATGTTGATGTAACATATATTGACACAGCTTCAAATCATTGTAAAGATCGTTCTCTCTTTGTAGGAGAAAATCAGATCGATCTTTTTGAAGAATTTTGTCATTTGCTTATAAAAATTCCAACATATTCATTGTTCTTATTAATGTTTCATGTTTTCTTGGATGACTTTCATTTTTCTGGTGAAGCAGTTCTTTTTATTTAACTTTGATGTTGATTGTATTCATATTAGTGTTAAATATGCCTCCACCTGTATGCCATTTGAGTACACAACAAATGTCAACGTATGAAAATTTTACTGATGAAACAAAATATATTACAAAAGTTTCACCCTGTTTCCTGAAGATTTTGGTAAAATTTTCGTATTGGTAGTGAGAGGTAATTTTATATTATGCAAGTTATCATGGTAAACGATTCCAGAACCGCCTCCCGCTACAAGCTGGAAAACAGATAAAGGAAATGTTATTAACCCTTATATTTATTTTTTGTTTTATCTGCAGATTTTTGTGCTGTATTAATCATACATTAACTATATATTGGTGCTTACAGATTTTTGACATTTCTCCATTTTACGGGAATATTGAGCCATACGCTGAAGATGTCATCAAAATTTCATTTCATGCATACACAAACTTGAGTGCAACTGTTACAGCAACTTGTGACGTCACTGGAGGGCCAAGTGAAAGCGTTTCAATAAAAGGCATGGCTTCTGACATAAAATACCATCTCAGTGACACATCAATCTTTTTTGGAATTAAGGTAAAAGTTGTTAGCTGCTTAAGCTTTTGATATAAGTTTATATAAAAATTAAACTACGCAGCATTTGTGTTGTTACAAATACTCTGTCTGGAAAAACAAATGAAGCACCTAGAACGAGAGGAGGAAACTAAATTAAACTTCATGGGTTGAGAGGGTATGTCATGTTATTTGGGGGAGGACAAAACCCAGTCAAAGTTATTAAGAATTTTGCAGTATGCCGTTGGTCTGAATGCATGTACTGATTCGGTTGGTAAGGGTGTCACAAAGCCGTTGTATCCTTACCTGTTGGCCCACAACTGTTGTAACTGGTCCTTGATATCCTGAATACTGGCAGTGGGAGGGAGTCGCAGCATCACACTATGACGATAGGAGAAATGCTGATGTGCCTCCACAAAACATTGGAAGAATGAAACCTCTTCCCAGGTCGCCACCATATTGGACGATGATGGTTACTTGAGGTGGTGCAGAGTAGGTATAATTTGGGAGAACAGGCTCAAAAAGTGCGGTTCTTGCACGGAACACCTCTATTGTTCTAATTGGATACATTGTATCATTCTATTGTTCTCCCCCTCCCCCCTCCCACTTGACTAACCACTTGACTTGAGGGCCACTTGACTAACCACTTGACTTGAGGGCCACTTGACTAACCCCAGTTTCACCTCAATGTTCTCCCCCCTCCCACCTGTCAATCATGGCCACTTGACTAACCACTTGAGGGCCACTTGAGTGACCCAGGTGTGTCCCCACCTGTCAATCATGACCACTTGACTAACCACTTGACATGAGGGCCACTTGACTAACCACTTGACTAACCTCAGTTACACCCCTATTGTCCTTGACCACGCACCCCTCTAGCCAAACCAGGTGTGACGCAGCCGTTGCCAGACCACTTCAGCGAGCAACTGGACTTTCGGACAGATGTCGACATGCCGCTCCTTTTTCGAACGAGGAATTCGCGGAGGTATTTGCCAGTGCGTGCCGAGGCAAATAACAGGTAAATGCCGAGGCAAATAACAGTTACATGCTGCGGCGGTGGGGGCGGGCGCCGCCACGTGGTTCGCCGTCGGGTTGGCCACGTTGTCTATACACACACACAAATCGCGCGGCAAGCGGCGGTTGAACCGAGGCAAGTGCCGCGGCAAGCGGCGGCTGAACCGCGGCAAGTTGCCGCGGTGCGGCAACATGCTGCGGCTGAGTCCCGCTGCAGGAGTGACGTTGCGGCCGCACGGCGCCGCGGCGCAGCTCGTCGCTGCGGTTGCAACACCTTCGGCGGCGGGATCCGTGCGGCAGCCGTCAAACGCGGCAGCCACAAACACCGCAGGACTCCAGCCACGGACGGGACAGCGAGCAGACGTGTTGGAACCTCGGATTCTATTGTTCTTTTGTTAGAACACTGCGGTGACCAACTGTTCTCCCTAACTCCAGTTTCATCGTATGGAGTGTTATGCCTCTTCAGTCGTCTAACATCGTGATCTTTACAGGCGACAGAGGATTGAACGAAGGAACGGGAGAGAATTCAACTATGGTCCTTTGCGGGAACCACCCCGGCATTCACCTGGAGCGATTGCGGAAAAATCTTGTAAAATCGAAACGTGGTTGGCCGGACGGGTATTTCAAACCGCGTCGTCCTAAGTTCCAGACCAGTACAACCTGTATCAATCCAAATGCGTAATTCGCCCGGAGTGTTTTGAGGAAAACGAGAATATGGATGCTCAGACGGGGATTCGAACCAGAGCCAACCTCAGCTTCACCATCCCAGTACCAGCTGTCGATTTTATTGCTCTTTTGCCAGCCCATATTCGCCTGGTGTGATTTCAGGAAAACGAGAATACGGATGCTCAGACGTGGGTTCGAACCAGCGATCGTTGTTTGACGGCATTCAATGGCCGGGAATAAGCAATATACTCTATATTGGGCGCTTAATAAAATGCGATTTAAACCAATGATGTTTCTTTCTTAAGTTAAGAATTAATGCCTTTAAACAAATCTCTCTCTGAAAGCCCATTTCACGTAATATTAAACATTTAATTTCTACTCTTGGCATAATAGATACAAAAATTATTTTTATATCGTGATTATTGTAAAAACGCGGCCTCACGATTTACCCAGTAAATTTTTTAAAAATACTAATATTTTCATTAGTTCGTAGTAAATTTAGTTACGTGAGGCAGCCGGCCCTCCTATTCATATGTCAAGTAAGGGTCCATTCACACACAATAGACTCTTGGCGGCCGGTGGGAGGGAAGGCAAAATTTCATTTCACGTAATATTAAACATTTAATTTCTACTCTTGGCATAATAGATACAAAAATTATTTTTATATCGTGATTATTGTAAAAACGCGGCCTCACGATTTACACAATAAATTTTTTTAAAATACTAATATTTTCATTAGTTCGTAGTAAATTTAGTTACGTGAGGCAGCCGGCCCCTCCTATTCATATGTCAAGTAAGGGTCCATTCACACACAATAGACTCTTGGCGGCCGGTGGGAGGGAAGGCAAAATTTCATTTCACGTAATATTAAACATTTAATTTCTACTCTTGGCATAATAGATACAAAAATTATTTTTATATCGTGATTATTGTGAAAAACGCGGCCTCACCATTTACCCAATAAATTTTTAAAAAATACTAATATTTTCATTAGTTCGTAGTAAATTTAGTTGCGTGAGCCACGCTTTGTATTGTTGGGGTGAGGTTTCTATAGCGTATGTGGCGCTACTGCGGGGCGTTTTAATATTCAAAAAAAATACGAGTACCAATACACTCGACCCTTTACACTAACGCTCACAGCTTCAGTTGATATTCCAACAGCCTCCTATTCATGAATAAAAAATATTGTTGAATTGATATGTCAAGCGATCTGCTCTAAAAAGTACCCCAATGTATGAAGCATGCGGCCTTTGCGTTTATTAATTCTACATTTAATACTCCGACACTGACACTACACACAGTTTGAGTTGAGAGACTTCTCTATTCATAGCCCACTTCTGGACGTCATCTCAATCATGACTGCGCGTATTGTTTATATCGTAAGGTAAATTGATCTCAAGCAGCTGCCCCTTCTATTGTTCTTTTGTTAGACCACTGGTCTTTGCGTTTATTCATTCCACATTTAATACTCCGACACTGATACGCGATTTCTACTGACATGGAATGGAAAAACTACCGCAACGGTGGTAGACTTTGTAGACAGTGAAGGAGAATATATTATTGCTGATGATTAACTTTTCTCTTCTGCATATCTGAAGTGTTTAATAAAATTATGAAAACCTAATATAAAAAATATTAAGCATTACAGACCGTAAATAGTTTTTATTTTTATGGCATTCGGATGCTTGGTCATACCGCCCGCTCAAGGCTCTGTAGCGATGATGTTCTACAAAACTTGTTCATGGTTGTAATGTCGACCGGACCTAGCGAGCTTTGGCTATTTATTCAAAAAATGAATCAAATCCATTGCGGTATCGTCCATGATACATGTCGCTGTCCTTGTCAATAACCACAAATCCATGCTTGCTTGTATTCCAGCAGGAACTACATAGGTTTTTTAAACTCGTTGAACGGCATGTCAGTATTAGCGTGGTCATTGTAAATGTGTCTGAGATTCATGTCGTCCTGTTTAAATAAACTTTATAGGCAGGTAGGTGATTTCACTGCAGGTATATATATATATATATATATATCCGTCCTCCTTTCAGAGGTACTTTTTTTTTCTTCCTGGTGGGTGAGTTTGTTAACGTTCGGGGCTGCCATGTGTGAGATGGGGGGTTCGATTCCCGGTCCGCATGTTAATTAGTGTCTGTTGTGGTTTAGACACACAAATAGCTGTTTATCGCCAAGAGTCACTGCGAACACTCCGACAACGAAAAAATTAGAATAAAACGCGTTTAGTGGTGTTTGTTCCTGTAGCCAGGGATGGTAACGCGATGTGTGTGGCGGGGAGTTCTACAGGTTTATCTGTTCGAATACCTGTGTCAGTGATGTATACTCATAGATCCTCCTAAGTTACCACTTCTCATTCTTGTTGAGGGGTGACTGTAAAATTCTTGAAATACAGATATTTGCGCGGGTACAGCGAATGCGTGCCACAAGTTCACAATAATTGTTTGTGCATTGAAATACAGAGAAAAAAAAAAAGTTTCTACTGTAATGGCAGTCTCTAGGTAAAGTGAAAAACTCGGTCATTTTTTATCAAAATTTCTAAGTTTTTCGCTTGGAGCCATTTGAGGAGATCGAAAGGCGTTTGTGAATAAAGTTGGTTGCACACGAGTCAGATGACTCAATGGAGTGATTTGAGGAAACTATGGAAAACCGAAATTAGTTTTAAGTGATGTTCGATTCTCTGGGGTTTTTTCTCCGATGTTCCAATTCTCTAAATTCTCTGGTCGTGTCGCGCTGAAGCTAGAGGTAATCTGGGTGGCTGGCAGTCGAGTTATTTTCGCGGATGTGGTCGTCGAAGAATTGTGGTGGAAGGAGAGTTTGTCAGATAGCCACTCTGTCTTTACCTATACGCCCCACGTTGAGTGCTTCTGTTCTTTTAAGCACTGCTGCCTGTCTGTTAACACTGACACTTCGACGTAGATGTCACTGGTGTCGGTCATTAAGTTCACGTGCTCGGCCGCTGCATTGTCCATCATGGTAGATATAATACCGAATATTACTCACTCTTGACACTGTTTTTCGAGGATTGCTAAATTCATGATCAATTGGTGAAATTAAATGCCTCGAGCGTGTAGAGCCAACTACAATTCTGCGTTTAGAGTCTGTTAAATCATGTCGTACGATCATAATAACCTTTCACATGACTCACGACAGAACAAATGAAACCCTCGACATTTCACATTTATAGTCTTCTTCTGTGGTGCTTCAGGAATATGGATATTTACGGCTACCTATCCCATGACTTCAGCGTATGTATTTAAAAAAGTAAAGGAGGTCAAAATAATTATAGGGGTTAGTTAACAATTGATTGCATCTTTTACTACATTCCTGTCATGAAAATTAAAGCAGATAATTGTCTTCATAATCTCAAACATCAGTTACAGTATTTTGATACTCTCGATAGGAACGTCGAATATTCATTAAATGCAGCAATAAGTAAACAAGTCGTTTTACACTTACACTGATCGGCCGGAACTTTATGACTACCAACCGACTATCGATAAACCCCGTCCAGGTGAAAGCAGCGTCACGAGGAATGGCTGCTAGTCAGACACACGCATGGTGCATGTAGTATCAGTGAGCCGCGCTATCAGTGTTTAAAATGGGGAAGGCTTGCGATCTATCTAAGTTTGTACCCATTGCAGATTGCGATGGCCCAGAGGCTCGGCACGAGCATTTCGGAAACTGCACTATATATCGGGTGTTCGAGCAGTGTTGCGGTGAGTGTCTTCAACAAGTGGCGAAACGAAGGTGACACCATGTCCAAACGTCGAGTGGTTGGGCAGGCCACCCCCTATTACACATGTCGGACGTCGTAGGCTGGGCAGACGTAAAACAGGACAGGCGGCGGGCGAACTGTGACGGAACTAACATCAGACTTTAATGTTGGGCAGAGTACAAGTGTACCTGAACACACAGTGCACCGAACACTCCTAACGATGGGCCTCCGCAGCCGACGACCCATGCATGTGCACCACGACATCGGCAACTGCAGACTGAAATGGGCACGAGACCATTCGTCACTGGACGTTGGCGTAGTGGCAGATCGTTGCATGGTCTGATGAATTCCGATACCTTCTTCATCATGCCGGAGTAAGGGTGCGAAGCTGGTCGTTTTCTACGGGAACAGCTTCTTGTCACCTGTACTGCGGGGAACATTCACGTGGGAGGCTCGTGCAAGGCACCGTGACGACCGATAAGTATCGTACACTGGTTGCAGACCACGTACAGCACAAACCTTCATGACGACCATGATTTCCCAACGGCTGTGACATTTTTCAACAAGATAATGCGCCATGTCACAAGGCCAGAAGTGTAACTTAATGGTTCGAGGAACACAGTGGCGAGTTGTAATTGATGTACTGGCTCGCCCAGCTCGCCAGATCTGAACCCGATCGAACACATCTGGGGTGTGATTTGGGGAAGGCTTGCGATCTATCTAAGTTTGACCCATTGCAGATTGCGATGGCCCAGAGGCTCGGCACGAGCATTTCGGAAACTGCACTATATATCGGGTGTTCGAGCAGTGTTGCGGTGAGTGTCTTCAACAAGTGGCGAAACGAAGGTGACACCATGTCCAAACGTCGAGTGGTTGGGCGGCCACCCCTTATTACACATGTCGGACGTCGTAGGCTGGGCAGACGTAAAACAGGACAGGCGGCGGGCGAACTGTGGCGGAACTAACATCAGACTTTAATGTTGGGCAGAGTACAAGTGTACCTGAACACACAGTGCACCGAACACTCCTAACGATGGGCCTCCGCAGCCGACGACCCATGCATGTGCACCACGACATCGGCAACTGCGACTGAAATGGGCACGAGACCATCGTCACTGGACGTTGGCGTAGTGGCAGATCGTTGCATGGTCTGATGAATTCCGATACCTTCTTCATCATGCCGGAGTAAGGGTGCGAACTGGTCGTTTTCTACGGGAACAGCTTCTTGTCACCTGTACTGCGGGGAACATTCACGTGGGGGCTCGTGCAAGGCACCGTGACGACCGATAAGTATCGTACACTGGTTGCAGACCACGTACAGCACAAACCTTCATGACGACCATGTTTCCCAACGGCTGTGACATTTTTCAACAAGATAATGCGCCATGTCACAAGGCCAGAAGTGTAACTTAATGGTTCGAGGAACACAGTGGCGAGTTGTAATTGATGTACTGGCTCGCCCAGCTCGCCAGATCTGAACCCGATCGAACACATCTGGCATGTGATTGAATATGGCGTCAACCAAACGAGGTGAAACAACGTATATGCATGCAGAAACTGCATTAACGCAGTTACACTGGAAGGCAGTCTGCATTCATATAACTTTCGTGGATTAGGATCATGAAAACAGGTAAAACATCACCACAATTATGTAATTTCACTATACGAAAGATGTCATCGGTTTAAATGGTTAGAAGGTATCCATCATGCCATACGATGTGCATTGAGTGCATCCACCAAAATAGAAAAACCCACGGCATGATGCGGTGTATCGTCATAAATGAAACTCATTCTGTTCACGACCCTATATGACAACTCGAGTAGTACATCTGATATATGTCGAAAGTCACACTAAAGTATTTGAAGCTGAACTAAACAGAGCATGCAGAAGATGACAACATCACAAGTTTACGACCCTCCGCAAGGCCGAAACATAATGCGCTCAACTCCAGATGAAACATAAAATATGTTACATATCAGTTAGTATGTGCCACTTTCGATGAATTTCATTTAAAAAGTGTAAAAATATTTAATAGCAGTCCATACCATTTATGGTTCTACGCCTCGTCGACATCGAAGCCTTTAGAGGCGGGAAAGGACAGTGGACGAGGAACGGGAAGGAATTCGGCCATGGCAAATGAAGAAATCATCCCCGGCGTTCGCATCGCGTTATTTGGGGGGAAACCATGGAAAACCCAAATCTGGATGCCCGGACGGGGGATTCGAACCCGCACCCTCCCAAATGCTAGACCAGATCTTTATCGATCACGAGGCGTGATAGGACTGGTGTGACTGAATTACATCTGGTGTGCATGCGAGATATAGACTGAATGTGACTGTGATTCGGTGTGATATGCTGGCTCCACATATCAACATCGGTTCTGCTGGTTTGAGCAGTTTCATAATGTTTGCCTGCACCTACAGAAATTCGGTCTAGAGATACTTATATAAAATTCTTTAACTCTATGAAACCCCCACAGTTTCAAAGAGTATGGTAGGTTTAAAATGCGCTTTAAATAGTTGTATAAAGCGGAGTAGAGAAGTATCTCGTTGACCTTTCTACACTGAGGCTGTACTGATTTCATTACGAATTCACCATTCCTCAGTTTAGGTACCCTAAATTACAAGATTTATAACCCTGGATACTACATGGATGTGAAAAGTGTGAATAATACACACATAGAAAATTATCAACTCACCCTAGGTGTACTGTGGGATAGTAATACTGAGTTAGGTCACGACAACAAGTTGTCATATGCCATTCTCATGGCACCACTGATACATGGAAATCCAAAAGTGCCTATGGAGGCGGCGTGGGGGGGCCCCCACAGTAAGCGGCTGCTGCGTAGAATAAAAACAAACGCGTTGCATCCGGAAAACCGGCGCGCAAAATTTCGATCTTCTTAGGCCGCGCAAAATGCCGGGCTCCTTAGTACGCGGTGTGGGGCCCCCCCAAGCCGCCTCCATAGGCACTTTTGGATTTCCATGTATCAGTGGTGCCATGAGAATGGCATATGACAACTTGTTGTCGTGACCTAACTCAGTATTACTATCCCACAGTACACCTAGGGTGAGTTGATAATTTTCTATGTGTGTATTATTCACACTTTTCACATCCATGTAGTATCCAGGGTTATAAATCTTATAATTTAGGGTACCTAAACTGAGGAATGGTGAATTCGTAATGAAATCAGTACAGCCTCAGTGTAGAAAGGTCAACGAGATACTTCTCTACTCCGCTTTATACAACTATTTAAAGCGCATTTTAAACCTACCATACTCTTTGAAACTGTGGGGGTTTCATAGAGTTAAAGAATTTTATATAAGTATCTCTAGACCGAATTTCTGTAGGTGCAGGCAAACATTATGAAACTGCTCAAACCAGCAGAACCGATGTTGATATGTGGAGCCAGCATATCACACCGAATCACAGTCACATTCAGTCTATATCTCGCATGCACACCAGATGTAATTCAGTCACACCAGTCCTATCACGCCTCGTGATCGATAAAGATCTGGTCTAGCATTTGGGAGGGTGCGGGTTCGAATCCCCCGTCCGGGCATCCAGATTTGGGTTTTCCATGGTTTCCCCCCAAATAACGCGATGCGAACGCCGGGGATGATTTCTTCATTTGCCATGGCCCGAATTCCTTCCCGTTCCTCGTCCACTGTCCTTTCCCGCCTCTAAAGGCTTCGATGTCGACGAGGCGTTAGAACCATAAATGGTATGGACTGCTATTAAATATTTTTACACTTTTTAAATGAAATTCATCGAAAGTGGCACATACTAACTGATATGTAACATATTTTATGTTTCATCTGGAGTTGAGCGCATTATGTTTCGGCCTTGCGGAGGGTCGTAAACTTGTGATGTTGTCATCTTCTGCATGCTCTGTTTAGTTCAGCTTCAAATACTTTAGTGTGACTTTCGACAGATATATCAGATGTACTACTCGAGTTGTCATATAGGGTCGTGAACAGAATGAGTTTCATTTATGACGATACACCGCATCATGCCGTGGGTTTTTCTATTTTGGTGGATGCACTCAATGCACATCGTATGGCATGATGGATACCTTCTAACCATTTAAACCGATGACATCTTTCGTATAGTGAAATTACATAATTGTGGTGATGTTTTACCTGTTTTCATGATCCACGAAAGTTATATGAATGCAGACTGCCTTCCGTGTAACTGCGTTAATGTCAGTTTCTGCATGCATATACGTTGTTTCACCTCGTTTGGTTGACGCCATATTCAATCACATCCCAGATGTGTTCGATCGGGTTCAGATCTGGCGAGCTGGGCGAGCCAGTACATCAATTACAACTCGCCACTGTGTTCCTCGAACCATTAAGTTACACTTCTGGCCTTGTGACATGGCGCATTATCTTGTTGAAAAATGTCACAGCCGTTGGGAAACATGGTCGTCATGAAGGTTTGTGCTGTACGTGGTCTGCAACCAGTGTACGATACTTATCGGTCGTCACGGTGCCTTGCACGAGCCACCCCACGTGAATGTTCCCCGCAGTACAGGTGACAAGAAGCTGTTCCCGTAGAAAACGACCAGTTCGCACCCTTACTCCGGCATGATGAAGAAGGTATCGGAATTCATCAGACCATGCAACGATCTGCCACTACGCCAACGTCCAGTGACGATGGTCTCGTGCCCATTTCAGTCGCAGTTGCCGATGTCGTGGTGCACATGCATGGGTCGTCGGCTGCGGAGGCCCATCGTTAGGAGTGTTCGGTGCACTGTGTGTTCAGGTACACTTGTACTCTGCCCAACATTAAAGTCTGATGTTAGTTCCGCCACAGTTCGCCCGCCGCCTGTCCTGTTTTACGTCTGCCCAGCCTACGACGTCCGACATGTGTAATAAGGGGTGGCCGCCCAACCACTCGACGTTTGGACATGGTGTCACCTTCGTTTCGCCACTTGTTGAAGACACTCACCGCAACACTGCTCGAACACCCGATATATAGTGCAGTTTCCGAAATGCTCGTGCCGAGCCTCTGGGCCATCGCAATCTGCAATGGGTCAAACTTAGATAGATCGCAAGCCTTCCCCAAATCACACCCCAGATGTGTTCGATCGGGTTCAGATCTGGCGAGCTGGGCGAGCCAGTACATCAATTACAACTCGCCACTGTGTTCCTCGAACCATTAAGTTACACTTCTGGCCTTGTGACATGGCGCATTATCTTGTTGAAAAATGTCACAGCCGTTGGGAAACATGGTCGTCATGAAGGTTTGTGCTGTACGTGGTCTGCAACCAGTGTACGATACTTATCGGTCGTCACGGTGCCTTGCACGAGCTCCCACGTGAATGTTCCCCGCAGTACAGGTGACAAGAAGCTGTTCCCGTAGAAAACGACCAGCTCGCACCCTTACTCCGGCATGATGAAGAAGGTATCGGAATTCATCAGACCATGCAACGATCTGCCACTACGCCAACGTCCAGTGACGATGGTCTCGTGCCCATTTCAGTCGCAGTTGCCGATGTCGTGGTGCACATGCATGGGTCGTCGGCTGCGGAGGCCCATCGTTAGGAGTGTTCGGTGCACTGTGTGTTCAGGTACACTTGTACTCTGCCCAACATTAAAGTCTGATGTTAGTTCCGTCACAGTTCGCCCGCCGCCTGTCCTGTTTTACGTCTGCCCAGCCTACGACGTCCGACATGTGTAATAGGGGGTGGCCGCCCAACCACTCGACGTTTGGACATGGTGTCACCTTCGTTTCGCCACTTGTTGAAGACACTCACCGCAACACTGCTCGAACACCCGATATATAGTGCAGTTTCCGAAATGCTCGTGCCGAGCCTCTGGGCCATCGCAATCTGCAATGGGTCAAACTTAGATAGATCGCAAGCCTTCCCCATTTTAAACACTGATAGCGCGCTCACTGATACTACATGCACCATGCGTGTGTCTGACTAGCAGCCATTCCTCGTGACGCTGCTTTCACCTGGACGGGTTTATATCGATAGTCGGTTGGTAGTCATAATGTTCCGGCCGATCAGTGTAAGTGTAAAACGACTTGTTTACTTATTGCTGCATTTAATGAATATTCGACGTTCCTATCGAGAGTATCAAAATACTGTAACTGATGTTTGAGATTATGAAGACAATTATCTGCTTTAATTTTCATGACAGGAATGTAGTAAAAGAAGCAATCAATTGTTAACTAACCCCTATAATTATTTTGACCTCCTTTACTTTTGTAAATACATACGCTGAAGTCATGGGATAGGTAGCTGTAAATATCCATATTCCTGAAGCACCACAGAAGAAGACTATAAATGTGAAATGTCGAGGGTTTCATTTGTTCTGTCGTGAGTCATGTGAAAGGTTATTATGATCGTACGACATGAATTAACAGACTCTAAACGCAGAATTGTAGTTGGCTCTACACGCTCGAGGCATTTAATTTCAGCCAATTGATCATGAATTTAGCAATCCTCGAAAAACAGTGTCAAGAGTGAGTAATATTCGGTATTATATCTACCATGATGGACAATGCAGTGGCCGAACACGTGAACTTAATGACCGACACCAGTGACATCTACGTCGAAGTGTCAGTGTTAACAGACAGGCAACAGTGCTTAAAAGAACAGAAGCACTCAACGTGGGGCGTATAGGTAAAGACAGAGTGGCTATCTGACAAACTCTCCTTCCACCACAATTCTTCGACGACCACATCCGCGAAAACAACTCGACTGCCAGCCACCCAGATTACCTCTAGCTTCGCGAGACACGACCAGAGAATTTAGAGAATTGGAACATCGGAGAAAAAACCCCAGAGAATCGAACATCACTTAAAACTAATTTCGGTTTTCCATAGTTTCCTCAAATCACTCCATTGAGACATCTGACTCGTGTGCAACCAACTTTATTCACAAACGCGTTTCGATCTCCTCAAATGGCTCCAGGCGAAAAACTTAGAAATTTTGATAAAAAATGACCGCGTTTTTCACTTTACCTAGAGACTGCCATTACAGTAGAAACTTTTTTTTTCTCTGTATTTCAATGCACAAACAATTATTGTGAACTTGTGGCACGCATTCGCTGTACCCGCGCAAATATCTGTATTTCAAGAATTTTACAGTCACCCCTCAACAAGAATGAGAAGTGGTAACTTAGGAGGATCTATGAGTATACATCACTGACACAGGTATTCGAACAGATAAACCTGTAGAACTCCCCACCACACACATCGCGTTACCATCCCTGGCTACAGGAACAAACACCACTAAACGCGTTTTATTTTTATTTTTTTCGTTGTCGGAGTGTTCGCAGTGACTCTTGGCGATAAACGGCTATTTGTGTGTCTAAACTACAACAGATACTAATTAACATGCGGACCGGGAATCGAACCCTCCATCTCCCACATGGCAGCCCCGAACGTTAACAAACTCACCCACCAGGAAGAAAAAAAAAGTACCTCTGAAAGGAGGACGGATATATATAGACCTGCAGTGAAATCACCTACCTGCCTATAAAGTTTATTTAAACAGGACGACATGAATCTCAGACACATTTACAATGACCACGTTAATACTGACATGCCGTTCAACGAGTTTAAAAAACCTATGTAGTTCCTGCTGGAATACAAGCAAGCATGGATTTGTGGTTATTGACAAGGACAGCGACATGTATCATGGACGATACCGCAATGGATTTGATTCATTTTTTGAATAAATAGCCAAAGCTCGCTAGGTCCAGGTCGATCATTACAACCATGACAAGTTTGGTAGAACATCATCGCTACAGAGCCTTGAGCGGGCGGTATGACCAAGCATCCGAATGCCATAAAAATAAAAACTATTTACGGTCTGTAATGCTTAACATTTTTTATATTAGGTTTTCATAATTTTATTAAACACTTCAGATATACAGAAGAGAAAAGTTAATCATCAGCAATAATATATTCTCCTTCACTGTCTACAAAGTCTACCACCGTTGCGGTAGTTTTTTCCATTTCATGTCAGTAGAAATCGCGTATCAGTGTCGGAGTATTAAATGTGGAATGAATAAACGCAAAGACCAGTGGTCTAACAAAAGAACAATAGAAGGGGCAGCTGCTTGAGATCAATTTACCTTACGATATAAACAATACGCGCAGTCATGATTGAGATGACGTCGTCCAGAAGTGGGCTATGAATAGAAAGTCTCTCAACTCAAACTGTGTGTAGTGTCATTGCCAGTGCCAGATTATTAAATGTAGAATTAATAAACGCAAAGGCCGCATGCTTCATACATTGGGGTACTTTTTTAGAGCAGATCGCTTGACATATCAATTCAACAATATTTTTTATTCATGAATAGGAGGCTGTTGGAATATCAACTGAAGCTGTGAGCGTTAGTGTAAAGGGTCGAGTGTATTGGTACTCGATTTTTTTTGAATATTAAAACGCCCCGCAGTAGCGCCACATACAATACGCTATAGAAACCTCACCCCCCCAACAATACAAAGCGTGGCTCACGCAACTAAATTTACTACGAACTAATGAAAATATTAGTATTTTTTAAAAATTTATTGGGTAAATGGTGAGGCCGCGTTTTTTCACAATAATCACGATATAAAAATAATTTTTGTATCTATTATGCCAAGAGTAGAAATTAAATGTTTAATATTACGTGAAATGAAATTTTGCCTTCCCTCCCACCGGCCGCCAAGAGTCTATTGTGTGTGAATGGACCCTTACTTGACATATGAATAGGAGGGCCGGCTGCCTCACGTAACTAAATTTACTACGAACTAATGAAAATATTAGTATTTTAAAAAAATTTATTGTGTAAATCGTGAGGCCGCGTTTTTACAATAATCACGATATAAAAATAATTTTTGTATCTATTATGCCAAGAGTAGAAATTAAATGTTTAATATTACGTGAAATGAAATTTTGCCTTCCCTCCCACCGGCCGCCAAGAGTCTATTGTGTGTGAATGGACCCTTACTTGACATATGAATGCCGGCTGCCTCACGTAACTAAATTTACTACGAACTAATGAAAATATTAGTATTTAAAAAAAATTTATTGTGTAAATCGTGAGGCCGCGTTTTTACAATAATCACGATATAAAAATAATTTTTGTATCTATTATGCCAAGAGTAGAAATTAAATGTTTAATATTACGTGAAATGAAATTTTGCCTTCCCTCCCACCGGCCGCCAAGAGTCTATTGTGTGTGAATGGACCCTTACTTGACATATGAATAGGAGGGCCGGCTGCCTCACGTAACTAAATTTACTACGAACTAATGAAAATATTAGTATTTTTTTAAAAAATTTACTGGGTAAATCGTGAGGCCGCGTTTTTACAATAATCACGATATAAAAATAATTTTTGTATCTATTATGCCAAGAGTAGAAATTAAATGTTTAATATTACGTGAAATGGGCTTTCAGAGAGAGATTTGTTTAAAGGCATTAATTCTTAACTTAAGAAAGAAACATCATTGGTTTAAATCGCATTTTATTAAGCGCCCAATATAGAGTATATTGCTTATTCCCGGCCATTGAATGCCGTCAAACAACGATCGCTGGTTCGAACCCACGTCTGAGCATCCGTATTCTCGTTTTCCTGAAATCACACCAGGCGAATATGGGCTGGCAAAAGAGCAATAAAATCGACAGCTGGTACTGGGATGGTGAAGCTGAGGTTGGCTCTGGTTCGAATCCCCGTCTGAGCATCCATATTCTCGTTTTCCTCAAAACACTCCGGGCGAATTACGCATTTGGATTGATACAGGTTGTACTGGTCTGGAACTTAGGACGACGCGGTTTGAAATACCCGTCCGGCCAACCACGTTTCGATTTTACAAGATTTTTCCGCAATCGCTCCAGGTGAATGCCGGGGTGGTTCCCGCAAAGGACCATAGTTGAATTCTCTCCCGTTCCTTCGTTCAATCCTCTGTCGCCTGTAAAGATCACGATGTTAGACGACTGAAGAGGCATAACACTCCATACGATGAAACTGGAGTTAGGGAGAACAGTTGGTCACCGCAGTGTTCTAACAAAAGAACAATAGAATCCGAGGTTCCAACACGTCTGCTCGCTGTCCCGTCCGTGGCTGGAGTCCTGCGGTGTTTGTGGCTGCCGCGTTTGACGGCTGCCGCACGGATCCCGCCGCCGAAGGTGTTGCAACCGCAGCGACGAGCTGCGCCGCGGCGCCGTGCGGCCGCAACGTCACTCCTGCAGCGGGACTCAGCCGCAGCATGTTGCCGCACCGCGGCAACTTGCCGCGGTTCAGCCGCCGCTTGCCGCGGCACTTGCCTCGGTTCAACCGCCACTTGCCGCGCGATGTGTGTGTGTGTGTGTATAGACAACGTGGCCAACCCGACGGCGAACCACGTGGCGGCGCCCGCCCCCACCGCCGCAGCATGTAACTGTTATTTGCCTCGGCATTTACCTGTTATTTGCCTCGGCACGCACTGGCAAATACCTCCGCGAATTCCTCGTTCGAAAAAGGAGCGGCATGTCGACATCTGTCCGAAAGTCCAGTTGCTCGCTGAAGTGGTCTGGCAACGGCTGCGTCACACCTGGTTCGGCTAGAGGGGTGCGTGGTCAAGGACAATAGGGGTGTAACTGAGGTTAGTCAAGTGGTTAGTCAAGTGGCCCTCATGTCAAGTGGTTAGTCAAGTGGTCATGATTGACAGGTGGGGACACACCTGGGTCACTCAAGTGGCCCTCAAGTGGTTAGTCAAGTGGCCATGATTGACAGGTGGGAGGGGGGAGAACATTGAGGTGAAACTGGGGTTAGTCAAGTGGCCCTCAAGTCAAGTGGCCCTCAAGTCAAGTGCAAGAACCGCACTTTTTGAGCCTGTTCTCCCAAATTATACCTACTGTGCAGAACTGGAATGCGATGCCATTCATCAGGAGTCCATGCTTCTCGTTCACTCTGTGTTGAGGTGTTAACAGCAGCGTAGGCATGGACGGTCTGGCTGCTGCTAATTCCGACTAATACTGATACTTATGACACAGAATGATTCGGGGAGCCTTGACAACGAGTATTCATTAAGTCCTACATTCGAATACCTGACTAATGTTGATATTGCGCTATTCGACTAGCCGCCCAAATGGAGACCCACAATGAGGCTCATTTCAAACTGCCAGGAGCTGATAGTGCTGTCACATACAAGTACGTGTCCTTCACAGTAATGATTCAACATCTGACGCTGTACCTTGGTGACCGATCTTCGCTCGGCATCTTTCGATTTCTGTTCAATATCCAAGATTTCGAGTAAAGTTTGATTAAAGCAAAAGGCTTGAAGGCTTCCTAGGCGTTTTGAGGTGCACAGTTAACCAAATAAGCATAAATAACATCAGTAGGCTCAGCGGTACCTGAACCTTCTACGTAATGAGGTTAGAGCAGTTTTCTAGAAACCAAATATAAAATTGCACCTTTGTTTTTTAAAAAAAATCGTATTAAAAACTTGAAAAGCAAAACGTTATCTACATACGAAATTTGATCCAAATCGCTAGATCCATTTGCGAGACCGCCTCATACACAGACGGAAAAAAAAATCCCAACACCAAGAAAAAATTATTGTAGAGTAATGAAATTTGGACAATGCATTTGTCAAGTTAACATGTTTAATTGATTAAATTTTCAAGATCACAGGTTAATTTAAGCTCAAGAAAATGCATTTCAAATGTGAAATACTGTTAAATTAATAGCCGGTGTAACCTCCAGAATTTTGAATGCAAGCCTGCAAACGTGAATGCATTGTGTCATACAGGTTTCGAATGTCACTTTGTGGTATGGAGTTCCATGCTTGTTGTACTTGTGCTGTCAATACTGGGACGGTCAGTGCTGGCTGTGGATGATGCTGGAGTTGTCGTCCAATGATATCCCATACGTGTTCAATTGGAGACAGATCTGGTGATCTCGCAGGCCAAGGTAACATGTCGACACTCTGTAGAGCACGTTGCGAGACAACAGCGGTATGAGGGCGAGCGTTATCCTGTTGAAAAACTCCCCCTTGAATGCTGTTCATGAATGGCAGCACTACAGGTTGAATTACCAGACTGACGTACAAATTTGCAGTCAGTGTGTTTGGTATAACCACAAGAGTGCTCCTGCTGTCATAGGAAATTGCTCCCCAGACCATGACTCCAGGTGTAGGTCCAGTGTGTCTAGGCCGCAGACAGTTTGGTTGCAGGCGTTCCCCTGGCCTCCTTCTGACCAACACTCGGCCATCACTGGCACCAAGGCAGAACCTGCTTTCATCAGAAAACACAACAGATCTCCACTCCGTCCTCCAATGAGCTCTGGCTTGACACCACTGGAGTCGCAAACGGCGATGGCTTGTAGTCAGTGGAATGCACGCTACAGGGCGCCTGGCTCGGAGCTGTCCTTGAAGTAACCGATTTCTAACAGTTCGTTGTGTCACTGTGGTACCAACTGCAGCTCGAATTTCTGTAGTGCTGCCATTCATGAACAGCATTCAAGGGGGAGTTTTTCAACAGGATAACGCTCGCCCTCATACCGCTGTTGTCTCGCAACGTGCTCTACAGAGTGTCGACATGTTACCTTGGCCTGCGAGATCACCAGATCTGTCTCCAATTGAACACGTATGGGATATCATTGGACGACAACTCCAGCATCATCCACAGCCAGCACTGACCGTCCCAGTATTGACAGCACAAGTACAACAAGCATGGAACTCCATACCACAAAGTGACATTCGAAACCTGTATGACACAATGCATTCACGTTTGCAGGCTTGCATTCAAAATTCTGGAGGTTACACCGGCTATTAATTTAACAGTATTTCACATTTGAAATGCATTTTCTTGAGCTTAAATTAACCTGTGATCTTGAAAATTTAATCAATTAAACATGTTAACTTGACAAATGCATTGTCCAAATTTCATTACTCTACAATAATTTTTTCTTGGTGTTGGGATTTTTTTTTCCGTCTGTGTATATTGTTTTAAAAGAAAAATGCTATTATTATGGATTAATTAATGGTGCGAGATTTGTGGTAGTTCAGGGGATTCTACGATAACCCTTGATGATGGATTCTTATGTAACTCGACGAAAAAAATTGAAAGTAAAAAATATTTTTTATTTATATCTCGCTTAGTTCTCGAGATATCGTATCTCAAAATTTGACGTGGTTGGTTGAAATGCGACCTGGACCAGAAGAAACGTCGCCAAAAGCACAAGGAACTATACCTATAACTGATTTAGGAACATTTATTCTTTATTTTCGATATATTTCGTCGAATTCTATAAGAATTCATCATCAGATTGTGACATCACGGTAATGATAGAACTTCATCAGTGCTAAATTCATTCACTCCGATGAAACTATGCTCATACCTCGCTTGGTAGTATTTAATGACAAACTAACAACCACTTTTTATGGTCAAAAAGTAAACGATGATTACTTTATAACTGGTACGGGTGATATTATTTTCAAAGAAGTTTCTGTAAAGTATCACCTCTGACAAAACCAATGATAAATTTTTAAATGTTTTACAATTAAACTTGCAGTGCCAATATTTCCACGGGTCAGCCAGTATACAAGAACTGTTCGTTTAAATATTCTTTGAAATCAAAGAGAAATTATTTGTAGACTTTCTGCTAACTGAATTTTCTATGAGATGGCGCTAGTGCCGTTTTCGAGATACCGAGTGAAAAAATTGTACGTATTTCGTAAACTCGCTTTTTTGTAGGGGAGACAACTATTTAGGTAATCTTAAAAGTCAAAAAATTATCTAAATATCAAATTTCATCCAAATCGTCATAGCCGATGGTAAGTATGGTAAGAAAGTGTGTACGAAATTATGTACACTTTCATCCCACCATGACTTCTGGGTGCATACATTTTTTGCCGGGAAGTGTAGTTAGAGAACATTAGTAATAATATAAGTAAGATCATTACATTTTCTGTGAACAATTGTTGACAAAACTTTTCTTGTAAAATGTATTTGTAAGTTGTTATAACTTTTCAACTGCTCTACAACAGAACACGAAACGAATAGCACTTTTTAACCCTCTGGTAACGTCACCATCCGTCCCTCATCCATTCTTGGCTTCGTCGAGAGCCGCATCTCCCATGATTGGCCATAAAACGCACAAAGTTAAAATTAGTCTTTAGACATCTGTATTGACGTTTATTCACTGGGGACGCTGATCAATTAGTCCAAACATTACGATTGTTTTGCGAACTTACATGTTATTTCAAATTATGTGTGCAATACTCTATTCCGCGTATATCCCCAGCTACAGAAATTTATTGGTTGGACTGAGATGTCACTAAATTCTGTAATTGCCTTTTAAGAACACAAGCGCTCATTAACTTTTTTCTCCAAGAAGGTATTGTGACATCTATATCGCCCACACAAGAGTGGCATCCGGCCAATGTCCCACTCTATTTGTTCGCATATTTTAATAACAACAGGTTGGTTTCGTCGCCTCTCCAACATTGGGCGCGTACGGAATGGGTAACCGTATGCTTCTTGCATTCACTCAGCTTGCCGAACTTGAATAATATGTTCATACGAAAAAATTAATATTGTTGTTATTAATATATTCCGTTCGTAATTTGTAACGCTGTCATTCCCAGTGCCATGTTGCTTAACGCAATTGTAAATAAACAGAGTCAGTCTGTTGCTTTATCACATCACTGATATTCATTCACACGTGTGTACATTACACGCTACTATAGTTCGATTGTAAATTTTCATCTCTGTATAACTAATCAATAGATTTCACCCCTGATGTGCTAAGACCTAAGTGAATTAATAATAATGATGACAAAATAATTTCTCCACTAAATCTGCAAACGTATTCAGTTTCCCTTTTGCGAGCAATTACTCGCCATTGAACTTTGAAACTGTGATATTTTTAGCAATTACTTTAAACATTTTCGACTTCAATTCTTCCCATGTCTCCCGCCATACGATTACATAACAGCCAATGGTTACGATCAAGCAGTCACGTTTCATTTCGATGCTTAGTTATCAATTTCTTACGAAGATATACATAATTCCACATACATAGAACACTAAAATTATTCAAAATATCACAGACATACTATGCGCTTTATCTTTCGCAATAACAACGTTCATTAAACAATTACAGGAAAACAAAATTCCTACTAGAATTAAATGTCTTCTGCCAGACTAAATATTGAATTTTCCCATTTTCTTCGTCAATTTACACTTCCAGAAACGATGAGAGGAACTCGTCCATTACAAGAATAAATACTGAATCAACCTTCGGTATCATATTTTTTTTTACTTGTTTACATAATAATCTCTCACTCGCATAACTTCTCCGTATAGAAATTACGTCTGCCGTTACTTCTTTCGTCGTGAAGATAATGGACACGTGGTTTGGCGGTTGCAACTTATCAATCTGCGATTAATCGAACGTATGAGTCTACCTTTTTCTGCATATCCCGTACTTGCATTACTTAGCGTCACAATTCCGTCTATAAGTGATTCGTGTTGCTGCCCGCTAGCTTCCTGATTACATCATTGTTTGTTTTCCAGTGACTTTGATTTCTTTTTATCAGAACGATATTTCGAAATTCGTCATTAGGGTATTTTCAAAATATATTCAAAAACAAAATCTTAGTAGCTACTCAAATACCTTGTGACAATCTTGGTCCTGACGGTATTCGTAACACTTCATCGTCTCCTCTAGAAACCATTGTCGTTGATTACATGAGAATAGGAAGACGTGCGTTTTATTGATTTTATTACTATTTCACTGACACAGAGCGTAACTATAAGCTAAGTACAGAGTCCACATGTAAGTGTTTTTATTCACCATAAACCATAGGCTTTGATATTGAATTTACGTTTTCTTATCATTATGGCCTTTGCTTCTCCCTCGTGTTTGATTATTATTACACTGAGGTCTGTGATTTCCGTTCTGAAGTTTCCTTGATTATCTTCTGCTTCCCTTTGATCATTAGGTCTAGCGTTCTCATTTTGATTCCATCCTCGATTATTTTTCGCTTCCCTTTCTTTATTAAAACAGAAATTATAGCCCGTACTCATTAAACATTCTTGATTGTGATTGGCTTTCTTACATACTTCAAACTAACCCAAACTTTCCATTGTGTTCAACAATTGCTGCAATGTCATAACTAGGATGTATTTGTCACCGCACTTGGGGAAAAAAATGGGTGCTCAGTCAGAAATAAGTTCACCATCTTCCATTGGCAGTGTCGGTTCCAGAATAGGGTATCTAATTTCAACGCTCGAGTGTTCCCTCGAATTCCGTTATGAGTCAAATTTGTCTCGGTATATTTTTGCATTGCATTTTTGCTGTGCAAAAACTTTTGAATTTCTAATATGCCGACTCCGGATAACAAGCCACGCCAAATCAGTCTTTCTCAACGGCGGCTAATAACTATTGTATAACTAAAGCCTTAAGTCTTAATATTAAAGCAATCATCTATATCATAAATGATTTCAATAAGGGAAGTTCTATCTGCCTCTGTACTGAGATTTTTCAAATTACCCTGGGTTCCAATCTACCGTATCAATTACTTCTAATCACAACTATCCATTCTTCAATATCTTTTCACTTTGTGATGGTGCCTACTTGAAATTCTTTGTTCACTTTCAGTGATTCCTTCATCTTCTCAGGCGTCTCTTATCTGCCTGCAGTTCTGTCATCACTTTCGGGTGTTACATGCTACTTCATGTTTCGGAGCATCTTGAACCAAAAATATGTGCTTATTCACTCTTAAATCGAGAGTCACTTTACATGCCATCGACTAGTTGTTTACACTATTCAGTGTTTCCGTATAAACTGTCTCTCCCACTGCTGGTCCTGGTGTTGGAGGCGGTACGCCCCCCTCGCCGAGTTAGCTACTGTGTGAAATGTTTAGCAGTCACTAATTTTGAAACATTTTCTGAAATCAAACACTGGGGAGCAGTGGCGTAGCTAGCGTGGGTGACACCCGGGGCGGATATCGATGGTGTCACCCCTTGAAAACTTAAATCCAAAATTGAATATATTATATCATCTTTTAGGTGTAAAATATGATATTAATAAAACATAATTAAATAAAAATTTATTGTTATTTAAAAATAATAGTTAATAAAATTGTAAGATTAACAACATTTAAAAGATATACAAATAAAATAAAAACAATTGCTTTCACAACCCCTCTTTCTAGCTTTAACAACTGCAAACCCGTAAATCATATTTTCGAAATTAAAAATTTGATTTACTTCATGTTCAATAATCAATATGGCAAGATTTTAGCTACGTGGTGATCGAAAGTGGCTTTAGATTAATTTTAACTCCTCTGAAGACCGGGCCTCACTTGCCTGATACTGTTCCGCACCGTCACCGCACCGACACGTTTCTTACTATTTGCGCTCACTCGGTCGAAGTTTATCCAAAGGACACGGCATGTCGTCCGACACTCGGCCGACACGCGGCCATCATTGGATTGGTTTATGTTTTGACGGTGTGGACCAGTGTCGGTCTGCTGGATGTGGAGAACGGATAGAGAGAGTTCGGAAATTATCCTTCCCTTACGACCAAATGTTGTTTTCATGTTATTGTTGGTATTAAAACAAGTGTCTTTTTTTTTCATTCATGTTCATAAGATGTTCTAACATGTAGGAATTGTTCTAGCATCTTCGCATTAATAAATCAAAACATTGCCAGAGTTGAAGATCAATTTTAAGACCCACAAAAATTGCAGCCGAGATCTGCATTTGTAATGGGGACCTTCCTCACCCGAATCGCACGCCGTAACCATACGCCAGACTAATCTAGAAGTACTGAAAAATATGTATTCAGATACATAAAAGTTGATTCGTGTTTTTTGATAGCAAAAACAGATGGTATAGAAAAAAAGTATATTCATTGTATCATGTTTGCAAACTTATTTTTCATTACACCTACATTCGGACTGGTGACTCAAATGACTGCGTGCGGTTTGGATACTGAAGGTCCCGGTTCAAATCCCGGACTCGACTGTAATTTTTGGGGGCCTAAAAATTGACATTTACCTCTGGCAATGCTTTTATCTGTTAATACGAGGATTCTAGGACGCTCCGTTTCGAATTTCACGTTAACCTGTAGGTCACCTTTCGAAGTTAGGGGACTACGATATAGGTGCACTGCGAGTTTCCTAATAAGAAACTCTGACTAGAACTTTGAGATAACATGAAATTATTATACAAAATCTTTACGACCTAAATTTAAATTAAAATATGTTATAACCTCATTCTTTGCTGGAAAAAAAAAGAACATACTGAATGAATCGAAAAGAACCTCAAGCAAAACAAACACGTCAAGTGCGAAGTGATTCACATTTCATGGCGATTGAGTTGAAATATGCGAGAATCTTTCATTCCAGTACAGTGTGGTAATGATTTGTTAATACTGCGTTGCAGGGGCGGATTAAGACAGCGTGGGGCCCGTAGCAAATGTGAAGAAGAGGCCCTTGATTTTTGCCATCCTGGGGAAAATTGTGGAGCTAAAAACACAAAAGGTCGCCCATCTAGCCTAGGTGCGGGGCCCCCCAAGGAGGTGCGGGGCCCCCCAAGTAGGCGCGAGGCCCCCTAGAAGGCACGAGGCCCGTGGCATTTGCTACCTCCTGCTACATGGTTAATCCGGTACTGCTGCGCTGGTATACTATTTTTGTACATAAAAGATCAACCAGATAGGTGATTACATGAGTCAGATAAAAAAGTCACTTGAAAAAGTTAAAGGAGACTAAAGACCGGGTAGGAACATGGGCGAGCTATGGAAAATTGTGGACGCGAGGGGGCGAGCTGCCACTCGGCCGACTGTCGTTGCGGTGACGGTACAGGCCAGTATTGGCAAAATAGAGCTCGACCTTTACACGTAGCAACTGATGCACACACTGGCGCAAATTAAAATCCCAACACCCATACGATGTTGTGATGAATGAATGAAATTTGGCCCCAAGTATGCCCACATGAAGAGTATTAAATGATTTAAAATTGAAAGTTTTACATGTAATAATATGAGAATTACGGTGCTATCTATTATGCAAATTGCTATTTTTTTATATTCTTTTAACGTACTAGTGGCGTACAGTGTGGCGTAACATGACACTTTGTTGTCCACGAGTTCTTGTTGGCTAAGTATGCCCAGGCGAAGAGTGACAACTCTATACACTCAAATGTCTAACTGTGAGAGAGGTCGGAGAATTGACATGTTTTAAAAAGGTGCATCATATCGTGAAATCTCCCAAAGGATTGGCCGTAATGCATTGTCAGTATACAGACTTGTTACACAATGATGAAAGAAAGCTCTAATACTCCAGGTCTATACTGATGGATAACAGCACGTGAAGACCGCCAAATTGTGTGGGTGGCTGCTGCTGGCAAATGGTTGACTGCAGGCCAGATCCAAACAGTGGTTACAGAGAGAGTCACCCCCCTCCCCGGACGATTGAAAACCAATTGCTTGAAGCTGGAGTACGCTCTCTGAACCCTATGCAATGTGTCCCATTTATCTGATTTCATTGCCAGCATCATCTAACCTGTCGTAATGCAAAACATAAAAGGACATATGAGTGGCGTACATTTTTGTTTAGAGACGAGTCTCGATTCTGTCTGTGGCAAAGTGATAATTCACGACATGTTCGGAGGCGTATTGGAAAACGGCATGCTGTGATTTCAGAACATCACACAAGTGCAGTTACCGGTGTCATTTTTTGGCGGCAATCAGTTTCGACAGCATGACTGAGTCGGCTGTTGTTGAAGGCACAATGACAGCCCACCACTATGTGGACAGGGTACTGCATCTTATTGTGATACCCTTCATGTTCACCATTCAAATCGCATCTTACAACAAGATAATGCCCGTCCTCATATTGCGGCCATCGTTACACAAGCCTTGCAAGGAGTTTCGATCACAATTTGAACAGCACAGTCCCCAGATTTGTTCGCAATAGAGCATGTCTGGGATACCAGGAGTAGACACATTTGATCACATGGTGACCCAGCACAAACTGCGCAACAACTGACTGTAAAAGACATGCAGGCGTAAAGAGAAATACCCCAAGAAGACATTCGAAACACTTGTTGATTCAATGTCGACAAGAATCCACGAATGTATTGGTGCTCAAGTTGGACGCATTTCTTACTGAAAACTGTATCTAAAGGTAATAACTTATCCTGATCCATTTCCATTTGCTATCATTTCTTCTGGGTATGGCCCTGGATATATCTTCAAAGTTTCCTAAAATTCTACCATTCCTGTATGCATGGTGAGATTCTAATTTTTGCCAGTGTAACTATAGGGCGACCATAATATTTCGCTATAAATTTTTTTTAAAATCGAAAACTATCCAATAATTTGTTGTTGAAACGTTAACATAGGTTGTATTTAAATGACTTAGCAAGGGATATCGAGAGGAAAGTTAACAGAAGTGGCTTGATCCAAGTAGAAGCAATTCCAGACCCAGATGGGGTTCCAATGTGCAAACCCAGAATCCGGGTCCCACAAGTCGTGTGACCCCGGGAGAGACTGTATAGTCAGAGAAGCAACTCTATATTAAGTTCCATCATAAAAATAGAAGAATAAATGCAATAAAAAAACAAAGAAATTAAAAAAAAACGGCTTAGGTAATATAAGAACATGCCTTTGCGATATCTGCCGTCTTTACATGAAGTACTTCACAAGTGAAGTATTTTACTGTCCGCCTAAGATACACGTAGCTACAGACTTCTAAATATGACATTGTTAGTACTGAAGACCGTCTTCAAGTGTTAATTTTACATTTCTAGCGCCGCTCTGTAGCATATAAATAAAAATGTTGTAAACGGCTTGAATGTTCGCTCAGTTTGATCAGGAACAAAAGTTCCACATCCCTGTCGATTTAAGGAATACACTGTATTCGACAGAGGTGTTACCCATAATACAAATTTTCTTCTTCTCTAAATTTATTATGGAAAATTCATAGAGAATCATACGCTTATTTATTTCATCGCGATCATATTTGCATATTCTCGATCAGAAGAAAGCATAGCAAACTTACATGAACCTAGAATTTAAATGCTTACTAATGTTACGATTTCGCTAGCAAGACACGCGGTACCGACTTTTTTAAATTTATTTATTTAAATGGCTTTCGGCCTTATCAGCCACACAACCAAGTTCTTTGCGTTTTATGACAATTCACATTTCATTACTTTACAGTTCTATTTACATAGTTTAACAATATACATTTAATTTCCTTTACAGTTTTAAATATATACAGGGTGTTACAAAAAGGTACGGCCAAACTTTCAGGAAACATTCCTCACACACAAAAAAAAAAAAAGAAAATATGTTATGTGGACATGTGTCCGGAAACGCTTACTTTCCATGTTAGAGCTCATTTTATTACTTCTCTTCAAATCACATTAAACATGGAATGGAAACACACAGCAACAGAACGTACCAGCGTGACTTCAAACACTTTGTTACAGGAAATGTTCAAAATGTCATCCGTTAGCGAGGATACGTGCATCCACCCTCCGTCGCATGGAATCCCTGATGCGCTGATGCAGCCCTGGAGAATGGCGTATTGTATCACAGCCGTCCACAATATGAGCTCTAACATGGAAAGTAAGCGTTTCCGGACACATGTCCACATAACATATTTTCTTTGTTTGTGTGTGAGGAATGTTTCCTGAAAGTTTGGCCGTACCTTTTTGTAACACCCTGTATAATTTACATTACAGTTCTATATACAACAGTTACGGTTCCGACTGTTTTAAACATATGCTTTACAAAAACTGATTACCAACGACGGACGATACCATCAATGAACACTTGGACCCGTTCAGATTGATTTGAAACCTGACAGTATTGCTAGTTTAATGCACAGTTTTTACTAGCATAAATTCGAACATGAAACGATTTCATGTCGAATATAGGAGCACTGTCGATAATAGGCAGGTACGCAGAGTGTAAATCGGATAACGCGAAATGTACTCAGTTTGTACATCACGAATCTGTCAGATAATAAATTCAAAAATTACTATAAAAACATCAAAACACTTGTAAATCTTAGCTTGAAAGCTAATGGAATTCTAAATAAGCAAAACAATTTTAAAACCTAGACTGTGCGTATTCCGACATACGCTTGGTTTTCATTTCCAAATTTTCTCTAAATATTTTCGAGGATTTACAATTTAACTGTCTCATTACTATGATTTTAGCAATTATATATAAACTTTAATTTTAAAACTTCCTCTTTTTATACAAGAAAACTTACATTATATCCACCGCCGCTTCTAACAAACCAACAACAGTGACGGACGGCAAGCACAACAATGAACGATTTCTTGTGATTGTTGGAGCTGCAGAGCGATGCTCTCTTTGTTTAAGCGCACGGTATTGCCAACAATTATATTCTACTATAACGAATGAGCACAGCCGCCTGGATCGCATTTGAAAAAGCGCTGGATCAACCTAAAAACAAATGTTCATAACAATAAAAGTAGACGTGTTTCGACACCAAAGGATAAAAGAAGTTTATTATTATTATTATTATTTTGTGTCACACTAATTTCGATTACTATTTTTGAAATGTGGGTGTCACCCCCAAACGGGTGACACCCGGGGCGGACCGCCCCCACCGCCCCCCCCTAGCTACGCCACTGCTGGGGAGTGTGGTAACGAGCACGCTGGCGATGTAGTCACTACGCAGACCTCGACAGCGTACGAATGGCGTGTTTGCTTCACGTGCAGGAATCGCCGGCATGAAAGGTTTTAATTAAGTACCATATCTGTCTTGTGTATTCTGCACGTTATGTAACAAATATATACTATGGAAAACATTCAAATGTGCGAAGAATCAGAATACTACATAGCTGTTGTTGGCTGGATGGCTGTAAGGACGAGTGCCATTGCAAAATTTAAAAAAAGGTAAGTCACTTTACTCTCTTATTAAAAATTCTCGCAAACAATTGACAAAGTCTATTTAAAGTTCAGTATGCGGTGCCGCTCCTTTGATTGTAAATTCCGAGTCATAACAGTTGAAAAGTAAATATCACGTAATCTTTGTGCAGAAGTTTATTTAGTCCAAACCCACCTTTATATTCCGATTGACATCGGACCTATTACGGGTAGTTCTTCATGATCTGCTACTGCACATTTTCTCCTGTAATCCGTAAAATACTGCTTTACAGTATACTGCCTTATTCTTCTTTCTAGACAAACTCTGCAGACTTTCTTTCCACTTTCCATAACATACATTAATAAACACAAACATGAACATTGCGCTTTCAGTACAAAATCAGTCTCATTCATTGTATTATAAAAAACAAAACGTAGCAATGTCCCTTGGCAATCTTTGCTATTCCTGTTCATTATTGCGTGACTCCAAGCCGACGCAGGGTTACTCACAGCCTCTACACCACCTTTCATTCTTAATGTTAAGTAACTAGCAGCGTTTACCTTTTATTTTTCTTCTGATAGCAAAGCATAAACGTTTAAATTAAATTCAATAATTTCGTTACGCTTATCCGAATATTAAGCTTTTTGTTGTGATTTCATTAACAATTTCAGTGTATTTAAGTACCATATTTAAAAAACTGAAAAACTAAATAACCAAAGTTACGTAGGCAAAAAAAGTATTAACAGAATTCAAAGGGTGGAATGTTTATCTCTGCTGTTGTGTGATGTTTCGTAGATATGTTGTAAAGGAGTGTTCATCTGAAAACAGTGTCATCAGTGGCACCTATCTGTTCTCGGTCCGAACGAATTAGTATTTCTTGCTTCGATCCCCGATCACGTGGAGACATAAGATTTTAAGCTAGCCACTATATATATATATATATAAAAGTGTTGACAACAGAGTATCTGATTTCTTAATGTCAAATTTAAAATGTTGATAATTTTTTATATATATTACTCTAGCACTGTTATATTTTGATATAATATGTTTTAGATTTTCAGTGAAATATGTGAAAAAAAGTTGGAATTATGCAATACTGGAACCACTGTATTCAGTTTCTCAGTGCTCAATGATGAGTACGATCCCGATAACGAAGACTTTATGCTGAACCTTCATAATCTTCATAGTGACGCGCTACTGGTACTTCCTCATTCAGGAGTCTTAGGAGAAAACGAATCTACAGAATTGACAGTCAGATATTTTCCTGGAAAACCTGGAGAATTTTGGAGACCATTTTTAATTCAGGTAAACTTCAATTCTTTAAACCAGTATTTAAATGACTAATACATCATATTTTTGGAATTAGAGGAATTTAAATTACAAAAATAATCATAAGTTGTAGTCATTTTTTTTGCTTATGGCTTTACGCCTCGTCGACGTCGTCGTCATTAGCGGCCGGAAAGGATTGGGGGCTAGGAACGGGAAGGAATTTGGCCATAGCCTTTTGAAAGAACCATTCTGTCAGTTACCTCGAGTGATTTTGAGAAGCCATGGAAAATTCAAATCATTCAAATTCACAGGTATAATATAATATTTCACTTGTCTCCAAATTCGACTTAGCTTTCGTCTTCAGCTATACTTCGTTCAGTTTTCATGGGTGGACGTCCCAAAAAATCACCAATGTTTGAACGTTAAATGTTCACCGGAAAGAAATCACAAAAAAAACTACTAAAAGGGACAGTCTCACTGGAGCTCCCACCTACTGAAGTGGTTCCCATATATAATTATCTCAAACAAGTGCGGACAGTTGTTAAGTTTTTCCAAAGTCTTTGATTTATGATCATTTCAATAAAACCAACGAACGGGGAGGCAGAAGTGACATTCTCGGCCGCTGGCTATATACGTAATTCTTTCCAAATAAAGTGATAGTTTAATTGCTTAGTAGATAGATAAGATTATTTTTAAAACTGATGTGGTTTACTGTAAGGCACATAATGTGATCTGAATATTTACCATACTTGATTATTTACATAATTACTAGAGTTAGGTTTAAAACAAAAGCGCAAAGTATATTTGAGGTAGTGTAGAAATATTGAAATTAATGTTATTTTACTAATTAAAATATTGTTAACTGTTGATTTTTATTATTTAGCAGTAAATTTGATTTATTAGTTCAATAAACAGACATACGCTTACAAGCTGTGCCGGATCCCGCTGGATTGACCAATCCCGCAATCCTTAACCGCGATCACGAAAAAGACAAGCGAAAGCAAAATGGGTAAAAATTATCTCCTGGGTGCTGTTTTTTACTTTCTATTGAGATCGTCGAAAATATAAACTCCACTGGACCTCTATGCGCATAGCTGTGAGGTTAGGTCAAAGCTTGACGAAGCGTTTCATGTTCAAATTGTGTTTTTTAGAGAGCAATCAGTATGTTAATAATCCACGTGAACAAAATCGCGGAAAACTTTTGGTGTTACATGGAAAGTCAAATTAATTTAAAGTAACTTTTTATGCCTAAAAGACGAATGATATTTGAAATTATTTTCAGTATCTAAAATTATTGCAAAAATGTGTACTATATATACAGTAGTTTTTTGTAATGCATATACATATAATTCACACGAATTTTATAGGTTGATTTTTAGAATAATTATTACTATTTTATGGTTTAGTACATAATTACCAATTGCGTGTTATTCTAAATTTTTACAGATTGGATACTTGCCTCCAATTAAGATTGAAATAAATGGGACAGGAGTTTTCCCACAACTGTGCTTAGATTTACCAAGACCTCCATTTTATCGTGTTCCTCCAGAAATTGAAATTGCAGCTCTTTGCTTGCTGTCACGCACCTCTTTCTTTGAAGAAAGAGAGGATTATGATCTAAAATGCAAAAACCTATTTTCAATGACTGAAATGGAGTTGATGGAACTTTATCGCCAAGACTGGATTGTCATATCATCTGAGGTAAACAAATATCCTTTTTTAAATGTGTATTGGTATATTATAATTAGAATTTTAGCTATGGAGACTTCTGCAATGTGTTTAGGGAATAGGTCACGGCCATTGAGCTCCATTGAAATTAATGTTTTATTAGGTCTACGTAACAATAACATTTAAGAATTAATTACGGAGGTGTCCTTTTGGTTGAGATTAATCTATAAAATAATAAAACTGTAACCAGGATAAAGTGAATTTGTGGCATAGCTAATAAGCAACAGAGCAGGAAGCAATGTTTTTAATCTTTTTTTGTGTGTCTGTCTGTTTAAATTAACGTATTTTATACGATTATCGTATTTTACAATGTTGTATTTTCATATGTTCTTCTTTTAGTGTTGGACCTGGGATACAAAATCGTTTTTAACTCGTGAATGAATGAACTTTTAGGTAATGCTTATTTGTTTCGTCTTTCATATTTGAAATAAATAGTAAAACTTCTATGACTTCATTCCCTTTTATTAACACGTTATCTAATACTTAAAGATTCAAAGATATACAGCAGCAACTTATACAACTCAAAGCGAACACACGAACTTTCTTTTCACGCTCTTCCGATCTTATGGCTATCCTTTTTCTAAACGTTACCATAGCTACCAATTTCTTTCTCAGAGTAATTATTATATTCTTTTGGTAATCTGTTATACCAAAACTGCTAATAAGCAACAGAGCAGGAAGCAATATTTTTAATCTTTTTTCTGTGTCTGTCTGTTTAAATGAACGTGATTCACGCATAAATTTCTAGACGGATTTTCATGAAGATTTTGATCAATGTAGAGTGCATATTCCAAGGAATTTTATCAGATATGTCCCACTTTTGAAAGCTGAGACTGTACCATAACATCAATTTAATTGCCTGTCAATAAAGTAAGTCTGTTACTGGACCAAATTGAGCTACATCGTTGGAAGTGTAGACAAACTGCTTCGTACCATGTTTACGTACAGAGCTAGACGCTGCGTTCTGTTTCTGCCATTGATAAGATTTGAAGCCAGTATAGTGTTTCCTTTTGCGTTGTTATCCTGTAAATCTTCATATTTTTGCTCCCAATAAAAAATCTGAAATTCCGTGAAGAGGGCTGTCAGATGTTTTTGAACTTTCTACTCCAACCGCAAAACGTGCAAACTGTATTGAATTTACTTTTCATGTGTACATAGTTCAGTAATTCCGAGAAAGACTGAAGAAACTGTCCCTGTCAAAATCACTGGTACGGACTGTGCATTAACAGAGCACGTGAACGATATTCCAGGGGACAGTTGGTTACAGAAAACAAATGTTACATTTTAGCCTTTTTTTGCGCATGGCTTTACGCCTCGTCGAGATCGACGTTACTAGAGGCGGGAAATGACTGTGTATAAGGAACGGGAAGGAATTCGGTCATGGCCTTTCCAAGGATCCATCACTGCATTCGCCTGGAGTGATCTGTGTAAAACGTCCCACGCCAGGCCAGAGCGTTACCGCTCACCGAGCGTGGTGGTGTAACGGTTAGCGTTCTGGCCTCGCATTCGGGAGGACGGCGGTTCGAATCCCCGTCCGGGCATCCAGATTTTGGTTTCCCAAATCACTCCAGGCAAATTCCGGGATGCCCTTCAAAAGGCCATGGCTGAATGCCTTCCCATTCCTTGCCCCCCATCCTTTCCCGTCTCTAAAGACCTCGCTGTTAACAGACGTTAAGCAGTTTAAAAAAAAAATTGTTACCGCTCAGCCACCACTTTTTGGTGCAACTGTTATAGGGCCAGAATTTTGTAATACTCACATTTCGGCGATGAATCACAATAAAATGTGCCGTGGATGATCCAAGATTATTTATTGTAACTGATTCATTTCTGTTAACCTGATTTCAGCGAATACAGTATTTTACTATTAATCAATTTCCAGAGTTACTATTTTATGTGAAATTAATAATGAGTATTGATACTGCAACTTGATGATAGTATTGAAATGAATCTGTAAGCTTGCGTAAGATCATCTATTACAAAGCTGTTTTATATTTTGCAGGATAATTTTCCCACCGTCAGTGCTATGGAAATAGCCGTGGAAAACGTAATGGCTTGTCGAATTGTGCAACGTCATCCTGTCGTTATATCTCAAATGAAAGAAAAAGCATGTAAAACCATTCCTAAATTCTTAGTTCCACCTTATTATTTTGGTGAGTTTCATTCTGTCAGTTAATCTTTCTTAAGTGTAATAATACATTAAGCTATTGATGTCATTACAGAAGCGAAATCTTTCAGATTAACAATATCATCCAGTGTCCATATTATCAGTTTAGAATAATACATTTTGATCCCAAGAGAGAAGGAGAAAAAATTACTACCTGGATGACGACGTCCTTGGTATCAAACACACATGCTTTGAGTCGATGCTTCATTATTAAAATCATTATATTTTATCAACAGCAGCACTCCTCCTGTGAACATTTTTTTTCTATCTGTCCTTCAGTTCCTCACGTAACCAACCAATCCAAGATACAACGGTTTTGGATACTAGAGCCGGACTGGCCTGTGTCAGGATAAATCCCAAACATTTGCGCTGCTGGCTTTTTTTGTGGTGTGGGGAGGGGGTAGCAATGAATAGTTATGTTTCCATAATTTTTTTTAATAATAATAAAAATAGGGTAAAACGGTTGAAAAAATTGGGATCTTTTTAATCATTCCTTATGGGAAACACTTTGCAATCTGTTTCGTCGAAAATTATAACTTTCTTTCTGTTGAAAGTAACAAAATTTTCACCTGACTCCGTCAAACGTGGGGGCTATTTTGACAGCAAATATGTTTTTCTTAGATAAAATAATTCGAATAACTATCGCTGTGTAACTCTGACCAGCAGTTGGGTTATATTCATTGCCCGGCGACACTGATGGACTGTTTCGTCCGTGATGTATCTTCTTGCGGGGATATTACACGTTGGGCTTCCAGTCAAATTTGTAAGTATTTTTCATTACAGTTTCAGGATCAATTTTACTGTTTTATTCCCCCAAACTGAACCGCAAGCCGGCAACTGTTGTAGTTGAAGCGAGAACGGGTGCGAGGAAAACAAAAGCGTGCTTATTACCAGCAGCAAATTCGCTTTATCTATGAGTTATTCTCTGGAATCCTATTTTTTTTTTTTTACTAGAACTCTTACGCTCTCTAGTACCCACATTTCATAGTAAACTTAACTGCTTTCTAATCCTTTTTTTTATGGCTCTAATGACTTCGATGTCGACGAGGCGGGAAAGGACTGAGGACAAGGAAGGGGAAGGAAGCGTTCCGGAATTCGCCTGGAGTGATTTGGGTAAACCATGGAAAAAACCAGATCTGAATGCCCACACGGGGATTCGATCCCTAGTCCTCCCGAATGCGAGAGTAGAGCGTTATCGCTCACCCATCACTCTTGGTGCTTTCTAATCGTATGATATCTTTAATTTTCCTGTTTTAAAATTCCTTGGTAGTTGCTTTTATGTTGCTGGATGCAGCAGCTTTATTCGGCGTACTTGGGCTAAATATGTAACCAGATTGATAACGTCACAACAACAATAAAAAAGTGAACTTTTGTAACAATAATCTTCACACTATTTTCTTGTTAATTGCCAAATATTTAGCGTTATATCTATAGTACCATAAATCTGTAAGCAAGCTGCTTGTGTCTCTTTATTTGAACGGGAGCCCCGCGAAAATTACCGCAGCATTTTGGACGGGGTTTTAAAACTTTTAGAGCTAATGGTCCGTATCAAAATATGAGACAATAGCTATTGACTTATATGTACCGAGTGATGGAGGAAGTAATTAAATACATTTCTAGACATAAAATTAATTGATACGGATCACACTGTAATCGAGATGTTCACTCCTTGCACAAAAAACTAAAAAAAAAATATGATATTACATAACTCAGAATTCTGTTTAATATTTTGACTTCGAATATTTAGTTTTCTGGTTTCTTTGAATACAGTAAATAAATGTAATACCTGACTCAGATGTAATAATCATTACTAATACTTCATTAACTGTAAACATGATGGATTTCAAGTATTTGACCACAGACGAATATACTGATCTTTGGATTGTTTATATTTTATGTGTCTTTGGCCATATATTCTCGGTTTCAAGTATTTTGTATAAGTATAATTAAAAGGAAATCGTTACTCAGACCACTAAACAATATATTAATTCTTCAATAAGAGTAACAGAGGTGTAATATTTACGGTAAGTAATTTTGTGCTTAATATAGATAATACAGGGTTTTCACTATACCGTATCACCGCAATTTGGTAGTGATAAACAATTATATCGTTTGGCGGTAGTTCTCGAAATATCGCAAGTCAAAATCATTTATATGTACATACAGTTCCCTGTGCCTTTGGCGACGTTTTTAATCTGCTCCACGGCGCATTTCTACCTAACCACAAGAATAAACTCTACATGGCGATACAGCAATGTATCCCGCGTGTTTTAGTACTCTTGCAGTTCAAACTAAAGTTGTATTTTGAAATTAATTCTTATAATTTATGCTGGGCGTACTTTGAATCCTGAAATCCTGTCATTACAAAAAATAAATTTAGCGATGCATTTCATGCGTTTAGGTGTATCTGCATAACTTGATTTTGAAGCGGCAATATCAGTATAGATTGTGGTTAGGTCGAAATGCAGCCTAAACAAGAATGTTCTTGGAACAACAAAAGGCATGAGGCATTCAATTATTGTTAATAATTAGCTGCTTTAATGAATGCAATGTTAGTGATAAAGTGTAATGACAAAAACAAACCAACCACTGTGCATGTCCAGCCTAAATTTCCGTCTGGCAATGGCGACATATTTGTTTCTGGTCCAGGCCGTATTTCAATCTAACCATTTCAATTTTGAGATTCGATGCGTAGAAGTTTTAAGCAAAAAATACATGAGAACGTACTATACTTATAGGGCATACGAAAACTGGCCAGCAATTTTAGAATCGTTGTTGTAAATACTATGGTTGCCTGAGGTGTTTTTCCGGATTTCTGGACCCCCTCCCCCCTGGTGAGATTTCGTGAGATCTTGCCGGACCCCCCCCCCTATTTTACCTCACGTAATTTATGGATGCGCCCAAAGATATTTTTATAAATGGCCGTTGAATGCACTGTCAAAATTATCATAGATGGTAACTTTCGTGTCGCCTTTATGTCTAAGGTTCATTTGTTTTTGCATTAGTAGGCAGTTTCTATCATCCGGAAAATTTGTCTCGAATTTCTGACCAAGAGGACAACTGATTCTCGGTACGTCCTTATTGGAACGATAGCGGTAATGTTTCTTGTAGCTTTAATTTCTTATTTTTCATATATTATTACAGTTTTCAAATATATAAGTATAACAAAAAGTTTCGAATTATGGTATGAAAACTGAATCGAAGGTAGCAACTAAAAGAAAGGAAAATCTTTAAATAAAATCTATATTTTTTATTTCTAAATATAATTATGAAACTGATTATTCTTCAGATTTTGGTGTAGTCGTGCAGGGAACACTTGCTTCAGGTTCAGTTACTATTCATAACCGTGGCCTGTTATCAGCTACAATGATTGTTTCAAAAAACCAAGAACCTTTGGCCGAAATTGGTCTGGAATGGACATTGCATCGGACTGTAGAATTGCATTTTGGCGGAACTTCTTCACTGGAAGTTTCTTTTTTGCCTAGTCGAGAAAATTTTCCTGGGAGATGGAATGAAATGGAAAAAATACTCAACCTGGAGGTAATGAACTTTTTAAATACATATTTTCGAATTATTGTATATATTCAAACTTTTGATTTAGTTTTTAGTCTGATTTCATTACTAGCAGATTACTCTGAACTCACAAGGTGCACTCTCTTTTAGGGGGCATGAGCCTCCTATCTCCCCCCCCCCCTTGGATCCACCCCTGATTTTGTTGGTTCCTTGAGTGTCTTCCAACCTTTTCCAAATGTGTGTGTCTAATGCTGTCTATAAATTTCACTTTTGGTCTCCCTGTGTTCCTTCTATCTCCCATCTTTCCTTCAAACATCACAATAACGAAGCAAGTGGCAGGCGTAGCAATTTCTTTTCCTATTCAACGTGTGAGGGTTAACAATGAAATCAGGGTTATGATAAACAGTTCATGTGCCTATTGGATTATCGATTGTTCTGAAATTATTGCGGCCGCCACTTAGTTTGTTTAATCCCCCCATTAGGAAAGAGAATTCACATTGTAATGAAAGTCACAGTAGCTAAGTTAAATTCCAAGGTTTCACTACATTCTCAGAAAATTGTACAAGTCCAAACAATGGATGGCATCGGAAAATCTTCACCAAGTTCTTAGACTACAAGTAATGAAAAGCGATCAGACCAGACTAAACCCCGTTATAAAAATTTTAAAGTCACATTGTAATTTTTTCAAACAGTACTATTGTCCTTCCAAAATCCTAACTAAGATGGCTACCCCTGCACATGCCTAGCCGTCCTACACTTCCTGCTCTTCAGCGCTAAGCGCTAGACAACCCAACAATGTTACTGCTCCAGTGGTCACCAACGAAAAGACTGTATATATACGAGGGTGAGTCAAATGAAAACCTTAAATTTGTAATCAAAAATCGAAATTTCTCGCCGTTATCCTGTAAGTTGGTATGCGTGCTACAAGCAGCTTGCATAATGTCCTGTAGGTGGCAGCATAGTGCAATTGCACAAATACCGTCGCACTCGCAGTATCATTACAAAGATGGCTGCCCCACTTGAGACTTGCACCAGGTAATAACAGCTTTCTGTTATTCGGTTTTTGAGTAGTGAAAGTGTGAAACCTATTGAAATTCATCGAAGAATGGAGGTTCAGTACTGCGATGGATGTTTGTCACAGCAGCAAATCTACGAATGGAGTAGGAAGTTCGCAAATGGTGTGACTTCAGTGGAAGATGATCCTCGTCCAGGTCAGGCACAACGAGTTGTGACTCCACAGAACATTGCAGCAGTTGAAGCCATAGTGATGGAAAACCGCCGAGTGATACTGAATGACATTGCAGCATGTTTAAAGATTAGTCATGGTTCGGCACACCACATTGTGCATGATGTGCTCCAGTTTAACAAAGTGTCTGCAAGATGGCTGCAACGGCAGCTGACTCCTGAAATGAGAGAACGACGTGTTGATGCTTGTGAAGAACTTCTTCGGCGCTTTGAACGAGAAGGTGATGGCTTCCTGGCAAGAATCGTTACTGGGGACGAAACCTGGGTTCACTTACACCAACCGGAAACGAAGAGAGCGAGCAAGGAATGGCGCCATTCCTCATGTAAGCAGTATAGCTAGCCGTTTTCAGGATCATGCTATGATTCTAGGAGGCGACTTCAATCTGCCTTATATTGACTGGCGTAATTACGTTCACATTACAGGCAGCAGGGATAAGGCAGCTTCTGAAGTAATTCTCGAATTGTTCTCAAATAATCATCTCGAGCAGCTAGTTAATGAACCTACGCGGTGTCATAACGGTAGCGAAAATATTTTAGATCTGCTGGTTACCAACAGGCCAGAATTATTCACCGAAATTTCAACGACCACAGGTATAAGCGATCACAAAGCGGTAATTGCAACTATCAGACTAACGACCAAGCGAAAAAGGAGAAAACGGCGGATTGTATACAAATTCAGTAAGGCCTCTAAGGAGTCTTTTAGAACCTACCTGAGGAATAATTACCATAACTTCAAGTCAAAAAATGACACCGTTGAAGGGATGTGGCATCGATTTATACGAATAGTCAGGGAAGGTATGGATATACATATACCGAAGCGGATAATAAATGGGGAGAATGATCCACCGTGGTACACATGCGAAGTCAAAAGATTACTCAAAAAACAAAGGAGGATACACGCACGCTCAAGAAGGAAGGGGTGTCGCAGTGATTTAGAAACCTTAGCTGAGTTAAGAGGACGTATTAAGAATGTAATGCGTGAGGCCTTTAACGATTTTCATTCCAACTCTCTCTCTAAGAGTCTCACAGAAAACCCAAAGAAATTCTGGTCGTATGTACGAAAAGTCAATTGTACCAATAGCAATATACCAGCACTAATTCGAGAAAGTTCAGAGGTTAATGAAAGCCGCGATAAAGCTAACGTACTAAATACTGTATTCAAAAATTCATTTACTGATGAAAATAAGGATAGTGTTCCTGTTTTCCCACGCCGTGTCGAGTTGGTGATGGAATCATTACGGATAGATACTGCAGGTATCATAAAGCAATTAGAGCTCCTGAAGTGGGGGAAAGCACCGGGCCCAGATGGAATTCCAGTAAGAATATTTTCAGAATATGCGGCGGAAATCGGCCCATTTCTGTCTGATATATTCAGTAAATCATTAGAAGAGCGAAAAGTACCTTCAGACTGGAAAATCGCGCAAGTATCTCCGATTTTCAAGAAAGGTGATCGAAGTGATCCTGGAAACTACCGTCCAATATCTATAACATCTGTTTGTAGTAGAGTTATGGAGCATATTATATGCTCGAACATTATGAAATTTCTAGACGATAATAATTTGCTTACAACAAATCAACACGGATTTCGGAAGAAAAGATCATGTGAAACACAGCTGGCCCTATTTACACACGACATAATGAAAGTATTTGATGCAGGTTCACAAGTAGATGCCATTTTTTTAGATTTTCAGAAAGCCTTTGACTCTGTGCCACACAACCGCCTTTTAGCGAAGCTATGAGCGTACGGTATATCGGATCAGCTTTGTGAATGGATAAAGGATTTTCTAACTGGTCGGTCGCAGTATGTCGTCGTTGAAGGAGAAAGTTCTTCTAGTCTAGATGTTACATCGGGGACCTCAAGGAAGTGTAATAGGACCACTTCTTTTTTTAATTTTTATAAACGATCTCGGAGACAAAGTGAAAAGCCTTTTTAGATTGTTTGCTGATGATGCGGTTATTTATAGGGAAGTAAGGAATTTGGCCGATTGCTTAGAAATTCAGCGTGATCTGGATATTATTTTGGCATGGTGCGCTGAGTGGCAACTTACGCTAAATTGTAAAAAGTGCAAGACAATGAGCATAACTAACAAAAAGAATTTAATTGTTCAGAAATACGAGTTAAACAATTCAGTTATTTATATTGTCGATTCTATGAAATATTTGGGAGTAACAGTACAAAGGAACATGAAATGGGACTTACACATTAATTCGTTGGTAGGTAGAGCAAATTCTAGGCTGCGATTCATAGGTCGAATATTGAAAAATTGTAATGAACAAACAAAGGAGATAGCGTACAAATCTCTTGTGCGTCCACATTTGGACTATTGTTGTGCCATTTGGGATCCGTTTCGTAAGGGGTTGATCGAAAGTATAGAGAAAGTACAGAGAAGAGACGCTCGATTCGTGACCGCTTGCTACAGTCCTTATGAAAGCGTCACAGAACTGATTAGTAGACTAGACTGGGAGTCTCTGGTAGATAGACGACGCACGATTCGTTTAAACTTATTGGTAAACATGCGTACTCCCACTTTCACTCACGAGTGTAGTGAAATACTTCGTCCACCAACCTATTTGAGCCGGAATGACAGGATAGATAAGATTAGAGAAATAAGGTGCCGCAATGATTCTTATATGAATTCTTTTTTCCCTCGTACCATTAGGGATTGGAATGCACAACAAAGAGATTAGCTTTGGTGCTGAGCACCCTCTGCCACCCACACTTTTGTGAATTGCAGAGTATATAAAACCAAAGAAGTTTCGAACAGAACCATCATCAGGGAAGGTTATGCTGACTCTCTTTTGGGACGAAAAAGGCGTCATTTTGGAGAATTACATGCCTAGAGGGACCTCTGTCACCAGTGCATCATACACAGATCTCCTAAAAAATCATCTTCGGCCTGCAATCAAATGAAAGCGACGTGGATTGCTGTCATCAGGTGTCCTTTTGCAACATGACAATGCAAGGCCCCACACTGCCCGTACAACAGTTGCAACAACCATATACCTGCATTTTGAGTGTCTTCCTCATCCACCATACTCACCAGACCTTGCCCCAAGTGATTTCCATATGTTTGGATCACTCAAAGAAGCAATGGGAGGAAAGAAGTTCCGTTCTGATGAAGAGGTACGCCACGCGGTGCATGAGTGTTTGCGCGGACTACCAAAAGAATTTTTTTCTATAGAAATTTATGCACTTTGTAAGCGCTGGAGGATTTGCATTGAGCATGGGGAGATTATGTTGAAAAGTGATACAGCTTTGTACCACTTCTGCACAATAAATCATATTTAAAAAAATATTTAAGGTTTTCATTTGACTCACCCTTGTAGAATCCTTGTTTTCTCGGCATATCACTACGCGATCAAAGATCAACTGGTATGAAAACTGTATATTCATGAACCGATTTGCAAAATGGTTCTTAATATTTTCGCTCACTACTCCTATCATTTTGAAATTTTACCAGTAGCTAGAATAGGAGGTAAAAGTAAATTTTGATCCGTATGAAAATTTCTGTTTATGCAACCGTTTAGCTGTAAAAAATTATTTGCTGTGATTCCAAAATTTGTTAATAACTTTTATAGTTTTACAGCTACGAAGCTCAAACAACTTTTATAATTATCTTTCATTTGTTACTGAAGAAGACCTATTTTCTTCTACAGAAAAAATATGAATAATAACGTCATAGCTTATTTTAGACCCTACTTATAACCATATCATGACTTTGAGACATACTTTAACTGACTATACGTGTTCTCAAATGCTTACAGTGCTCTTTTAAATTCTCTATCTGTTTTCTCCGATTTATAATTAATTTTTGAAATAAACGTCCTACTGGCTGATGCAATCCAGAAATCAGAGATATTAAAAATATCGCTACTTTGTTTCATCCCTATCAAAATACTACATGTTTCTTAAAAAGACCAAACTTTATTTTAACTAAATTATAATTTATTGTTTTCTCAACCTGAATTTACGTATATTGCTCAAGTGAATAATTTTTCTTGTGCCATATGTTTGCCTTTACTATATAATATATATATATATATTTTTTTTAAAAAAAAAAAAAACCTTTAATCTCTACTGAGTTTTTCAAAATTTTAGTATGTTGTTTCAGCAAAAATTACGTTAGTTCCTGGCTATAAGTTGACTTTCTATATCTTACCAAAATATTACTTCTTGAATTTTAAAGTGTGAAATTAGGCCTACCTGTTAAATTTTTCATACCGTCTTTTTAGCTTTTAACGTCTTTAAACTTGTTAGTATGATTTCCTTGCTACAAAATTTATTATCGTTTGTCGGTTTCTTATCCTGAATATGTAAAAAAGTGAATAAAACATTGACTACAGCGAAATTATATCTAAACCAAATATTTCATATGCTAATGTTATATTGTGTCTTTCTACAGCTGTTTCGGTGGATTTAGAACTTGAATTTACTATTTAAACTTGACTTATTGTCTGAATTAAGTGTTTATTTTGCTTTATTGCCTAAATTACCTTCAAAAATGACTAAAGCTGCGGTATCATGTGGTTCACCTATGCCCGCTATACTGTAAACAAATTTCGTTATGCAAATTTCCGAAATTCTAGGGTAGCTTTCAACGTTTCAACCGAGATGCGTGTTTCATTTGCTATTTTGAGTTGGCGGTTTTAACTGTCAAAGGGATTCTTACCATTACGATTCATTTAAGGGAACATAATTATTTTATTCTTGTATGAGGAACATTTGTGTTCTCAAAACTTCTGGCGTAATATTCTCTTAAGCATGTTCAGACCATTTCTCTGTACTTTTCTTTATTTTCTGTTTCTTACTGTATGTTCATAGTTCTTCTGTGATGACCGCATTCCTACTTTTTTCTTCTACCTTCCCTGAAGGAACTCAATAAACCCCATTTCCGTATCCCGAATTGTATCTACCGTGTTTTATTAGAATCATGCATTAACTTGATTCTGGTAGGACTTGGATGAAGGTTAGAACTTACTGTTTGACCTTAACAGAAGAATTTGTACACTTGAGGTTTCTAGAGTGAATCGTTTCAGAACTGTATGCTCAATGTGCGAAAAATTTCCGCTTCATGAACTAAAAACCATAAGATTATACATTGCTGAAAAGACACTTACTTGTACGTTCTGTGCATTAGTAGACCCTAGTGATAATAAGTAAACAAACGACTGCCATATTAACGAGGGTTAAAGTTTCCTTAACATATTTTAAAAGTCCAGTTTACATTTCACCGACCGTCCTGTATAACAATATAATTCGAATTTAGATGTTATATTCAGCTGCATTACTTTCCCAGCGTTTTGCTTTTCATTACAGGTGTATTATGGAGCAACAATTCCTTTACATTTACATGCTGTTGTCACGGTTCCATTTGTTAATGTTTCTGAATCTGAATTAGATTTTGGAGATGTTAAATGCGGAATGTGCAAGGTCATTTCGATTCGTTTGATTAATGAGTAAGTATGTAGCTCAGTTAATTTTCATTGTTAGTATACATAACTTATGATTTCTTTTTCAATTGACAATTAGTTTATCCTTTTTTTTATTATTTGTCGCTGTTTTGCTGTAGAATTTTTTTGAAAGTTTCTGTGGGGTTTGCTATCACAGTAAACTATTCTCTGTATTATTAAATGTACATAGTGAGAACTAACAATAATAATTTTGAAACCGTACGATTGTAATTATTTCTTTAATTCTGTAATGCATAACATCTTTTAAGTTAAGATATACCACCGTATTTCAAATACTGCAGTTTGCGCATTTATTCCCCGGGATATCAAGAAATTCATGTGTGTTACTTCATCAAAATGTGCATGATATTACAAGTATCTAAATAATTTAGTGCTGTAAGTAAGTAATTAATAGCTTTAATTAGATTTAAGTTGTGATCCATTATTGGAAGTCAATACCAAATTCATAAATTTTATAGATTTAATGACACAATTACCATCTTCAAAGCTATGATTAATACACTACTGTTTCTGAAAATTGTAGAAGCAATCATGTGATTCCAATGAAACGTATTCCACGGATTAGGGACATAATGATCAGAATAACAGAACTGTAGATGCACTTTGACCGTGAGAATTCAGAGGGTGTGAAGCGATCAAAGCATTTAGAACTGGCACGGAATCAGCGAGGGCCTAGATATGCTGCTGGGGAACACACTGCCCACAAAGCATCAACAGAGGTTGCAGGAGGGCCAGAACGAACCTTATCTCAGACATGTTAGGCGAACATGCAGACCAGGAAAACAGTGGTACCGTCGTTTTACGAAGAAGGCTCGTCACTTGTGGCCAGGCTGAATTGTGGCATGTGCCCTGGGGTGAACCATATGGCACCTTCATCGGGCATACTCAGGTGGAGCTCATCCTCCCCTTATCAACATCTACCGAACTATCCGTCCATCTGAGCACCCAACCCCACCACGGATCTAGGCCCTTCAGAATTACCTGCCATTACAGCAGGGGCGTTGAGGCAAGGCGCGTTTCGCCACCCATTAAGGGTGCCCACCGGGAGCTAGGCCAAATACCCTTCCAAAACATGGCTGTACAGCCTCACCCAGATCCCCGCCCCGCAGGGCAAAGCGGAGGCCACAGTACCCAGTCGCACGTTGCACCACGCCAACCGACTGCGTCAAGCGCACTTGGGCGCGCTCATATTGCGCTTCCCCACGCCCAACCGACACGCAAAGCGCAGGTTCCCACACACTCGTTCAAGCTTCACAGAACACCACCGTAGCCCCCGTTCCCGCCCGCAGAGGCCCGAAGACCCCCACAGCGCTCACAGGGTGTTGCTGCCGCACCCCGGGTAAAGACCCGTGCATTATCAGTCCCCAATTATATAGAGGACTTATTATGGCAGCAAAGAGGCTAAGCTGCCAACAGCAGGGATGCCACCCCTGAGCCCTAGAAGCCACGCACCAGAACGGCGAACCTCCGTGGACGCAGCACCCAGGACTGTTGTACCGACCCCTCCATTCTACTCCAGGGATTTTTTAGAGCTGCGTTGGCAGCAGAGGTGTACCACGCCTCTGGGGTGCCTGGTCTTCATTCACCAGGACACCCCCAACAGTGGAGCAGTCGGGGCGAGGTTGCTCACCAACTTGAGCTGCGGCCAACACTGTATTGCGCCTAGATGCAGCTGCTGTCCAAACAGGGCACGCGACCTCCACTGAATCCCCAGCCCGAAGACCTCTATTGCTAGACGTAACAAGCATAAGACCGACACCAGCAGGTTTCAAATTTTCCAATCATCACATATCAGAAGGAGAAACACTTCCAGCTCAATCAACATAGTGCCACGCCAACGCAGAGGTAGGCCCAGACCCCCGGCCCCTGCCTTACATTCTGGACCTGCCTCATGTAGCGGCAGCTGTTCAGATTGCGCTTAATACGCAAGAGGTGAAATCTTATGTTGTCGCCAGTGCATTGTTCACTAGTCTGCCCGATTGCGTTCACTGCGGTAACGTCATCTGGGCCGCATAGGCACTACTGTATGTTATGATGGTCCGCAACAGCCTTCAGTACAGTAAAACTCCACATTTAAAAGTAAGCATTTATTTTAATACTAATGGAGTTGTTGACGTTGTTATAAATTTTTGACAATTTTCGATAGATCCGGCTTATAATTGATAGGCTTCGGTCCAAATGGAGAGGGTTGTTGGCCGCGGGTTGAGTTTCAATGGTCTAAGAGGTACGCGGCCATCACTGTAGGACTAGTTGAAGCGGGAAAACATTAATTTTTCCAATCAGGACAGCAGTGACGGCGTTCAAATGCTCATTATAATGGCATGCGTACCTTCAGTACAATCCTCAGAAGACGGCGTCGAACTAGCGACACAAGCATGACCACACCTGTTGCAGTGTTCCGACGTCGAGTCCACACTGTGGACGAAGTGTATCTGTAGGCTGTGACCAGGCGGTCACATTGTGTGGTCAGTACCCAGGCATCGCTTTCGCTTTATACGACTCTCTGATATCCGCTGATTCCACACATGCTGCATATCCAGTACGAGCCTCACAGTACGACAAACCCGTTTCCCGGAAATCAATCACTATGCCACGTCCGAACTCAGTCATATGTTGATTTTGTAACCTCTGACGTCGACAAGGCATACCGGCAATTGTTGCACTTTTCGTACGTGGCGTAACTTTGACTGGTTACATTGAACAGATCACTGCTGCACCTAAGTGCACGCCATCTGCAATCTTAATCACTTGTTATAGTTTGACAGTTCTATGAACCTTCTAATTTTGTAGTAATTCGGACCATTCTTTCTGGGTGTTGCGATTTTCACAAACGGTACTGTAGATATGCTGGCCGGATATGAAAAATAGACGAGCAACTATGTTTTTTACTCTGTATTTTTTCTCCTGTTCTCATGTTGATTTTAGGGTGTATGCAGATGTTTTAAACACGATTGTGGCCATCATTTGTAGAAACTTTCGGTGATTTGAAGATTTTATGGCTGTTGATGATCCACAGCTTCTTTACAATATTGCCCACATAGCGTCCAGGCTTGCAATATTTGAAGTGGTGCGGCCTGGTGTGTGTACAAACAGATAGAAAATATGATATAAAATTCCTAATCGGATCGTAAAGTCAATCTGTCATCTTTTTTTGTTGACATAAATACACCGTGAACGCGTATATAGGACTAATCGCAGTAAACATCTCGATTACAAGGTTTGGGCTATGCAATATTAAATTGGTAGATTTTGGTACACAACAATTAAATTATGGCCTTTTTTATATCTAAGCGTGTCAGTGTCAGCTAACGTGACACAAACTATCACTCTATGCATCATCGCCGAAATCGTAGGATTATGCTTGAGCTATTCACACAAATACAAAACTTCACACCGAGCATGGTGGTGTAACGGATAGCGTTCTGGCCTCGCATTCGGGAGGACGGCGGTTCGAATCCCCGTCCGGGCATCCAGATTTGGGTTTTCCATGGTTTCCCCAAATCACTCCAGGTGAATTCCGGGATGCTTCCTTCAAAAGGCCATGGCCGAATTCCTTCCCATTCCTTGCCCCCATCCTTTCCCGTCTCTAAAGACCACGTTGTTAAAAAGGGACGTTAAACTGTTAAAAAAAAAAAAAAAAAAAAAAAAAAAAAAAAAAAAAACTTCACAAATTTACGGTTTTTACTTCTGTATCTTGAATGCAATGTGGTACTAATCGATATCAAAAGTATACTAAGTGTTAACTGATGATATAAACTATCACTATATGCATTTTAACCAAACTTCATGTATTTGTGTTTGCGGGAATCGCACATATACAAAGATTCCAAAATTTACAGATATGGCCTCAATATATCATCGAGAACTATATCACTGATGTGGATAAAAAGTATCCTATGTGTTACCTAATGACATAAGCTTTCATTCGCTGAGATGGACTTATTAGTTTTTGCGAGATGCGCACACAGGCCACGAGCCGACAAATGAACAGTGACCAGAGATATTATTAAAAGAAATTCAAGGTTGTGTGCAAAATTCAATAACTAAGCAAGCTGTGAAATTAATTGCCAGAATACATCAATCAAGTTTGCTTTTCGTAGCACTTTATGTTTAAAAAAATACGGAAAGACTTGCTACGGTTGAAAAAAACATGGAACTACTTTTCAGTAACATGTCGCTAATGAAAATAATATAAAATAAATCTTAAAAAAACAACACAAATTAAATTGCTTATGTTCTCTGCTGTAAGGCTCTAGGCTAAATTTTGATTTAATTAAAACATTTACTAATATATAACGGTTTATTTGTTTCTTACGTATTTGCTGAACACATCCGTTAGTGGTTTTTGTTCGTGTTCGCTGTACTTGAATTATTACGTTATTTGAAGTGGACATCAGAGTAGTGTGGCAATTCCTTTCTTCGGAGTTGGTTAATTTTTTAATAATCTGGAATCTGTAATAAGTTCTCTGGTTGTTACAGACACCATGAGCAAAGATTACACTATGAATGTTTGACCGGCCTCAATCAAGAACTGTTTTTGAAGCAGTTCCTACGATAGATGGTGGTACTCCGTTTAAACTAAATAGAAATTCCTCAAATTTTGGAGAGTGGACCGTTAGAGTCTAATACAAGACAAGTTTGTATATCATTCAGTTCGAGTGTAGCAACCGCAACCTTTTAAACAATTACACAATAGCGCGATCTTCTCTGTCCGTGTTTAATACGTCTATTAATACTTTATATTCTTGAAGCTCAAGAGAATTATTTAAATTTTTTCACAGTGAATCCTTAGAATGAAACACAGGTCAAGCCGTCAAGTTCATGTTTGGCCAGATCAGGTCAGTTTCTCATAATCTTTAACCCTAAAAATGCGAACTATAATAGACCCGTCACCTTACGCAAAAATCTATCACGGGCTTACGCTGTTTTGGACATATCGGTAAGCGTGTAAATGACCTGGATAAAAAACATTCTGTATGTTACCGAGTGATATTGCGTACCACAAGTCCAGTTTCGTTCATTAGCTTTGCGTTATACGCGGACAAGCAGACACAAATATCATATTTTACGATTTGGTGTCTCCATCATCGGGAACCGTGTAACGGATCGCGATGATATCGGGATCAAAAGTATTCTTTATCCTGTCCCGTTACGTAAGCTGTCATAAACTTTGCATGTTTTTTGTGTGATGCGCGAACATACAGACAGATAAAAATTCCCAATTTTGTAGTTTTGGCATCTCTATAATCAGTAGTGCATGCTGCAACATGCTATTCTTTTAGAAGTATTGTACAGACTTACCTTTGTTGTTATTTTATGCAGCATATAGGTATACCTTGCAATTATAATAACAACTTAAACTGCAGCCTAAGCGATTACAGGAGACGTTAGCAAACATTAGGACAGTTAACATGCTGACCAAGTTAGGTTAATTCTACAACATACGGGGAGGAATTAACCACATCGTCAAGTAGCTAATCCATTGCACCTTCGTCATTAATGCAAACTAAAGAGCCGCTCCATGGTAAATGTATTTTAATAACAACTTATGTCATGCCGAACCAATTTAAAGTATGGCTAAACTACATGAATCATCCGAATTAAAGGTTGAATCCACACGTGATTCTAATTACTTGATTATCTGCAACTATCAAAAAGCACTGATAGAGAAAAGAGGGAGGGAACCATGAAATCAGCCACTTTTGTTAATACCGCCTTTTCCCATGTGAATTCCCTTTTAAAATAATACTGTTTTAGGACATGTGTGCTATCATATATTATGCTGAACAGCTGGATGCAAATACACTTAAGGGTGATTTAGTTGTATATGAAAATTAAAAATTATTTTTTGTTTGTTTTAGAGGTTGGGTGCCATGTAAATGGAAGCTGGCGTTTCTTAACCGAATTGGAACGAATCGCAGAAGCAAAAGTAGAATTCAGCCTAATAATCTTCGCATGTTTTATTCAAGACAAGTGGAAGATACTTACGTTCCAGGACAGAATGGTGTGATTGAAATATTTTTTGAGCCGAAATCTGCTGTGAGTATTCCTGCCTCCGGCTGAAACGTGCCTCTTACATCGGGAAAATACTGAAACAATTATTATACAATTCAAATGAAGATTTCAGATGCCATCTTCAAGAAACACACTTCTACACTTTTCATTGCACACCAATCATCCGTTTAAAAGCCATTTGCATAATTTATTAACCCACTCCCAGGGCCTGAAATAAAAAAATTGCTATTCTTTATCTGCGTGCTAATGATCCCTTGTGGCATACTAATTAGCTAGCAGACGAGGTTAATACCGGAACACTCCCCTTCAAAATGGCTAACCTTTTTAACACATGTAACGGAAAAATTACTTTTTTCCAACTAATATCTATTTGTTCCTTAATTTGTTTATAAAATTACTCCAGTAACAATAATACCGTGTCATGCGCTGATTGTTTATTTGTCATCTCAGTTTCAATCTAATAAAATTAATTACTCGAAACGGTAGTTACTTTGCATAATTATATTGTAAAACATCATCAAATAATTACCTTCATTTTCACTACGGTTATAACAACCACAAACACTTCAGCATACCTGTAATTATCTTCCATTCCACCCAATTTTAGTCTGCTCCTGCTCCAGATGGGGGCATAGCATGGAGGCTGCCGCGCGGGCAAGGATATGAGTGACATACATCCGGTATTCACTGCATAGATGCCCTTATACAGAAAAAAAGAACATTATTGTGGCACTCCTGTTCTGAGAGTTGGATGAAAAAAACCATACTCTGCCGCAACTCACAGAGTATATTAGATCTCGTCTGGAATTATTAGTACTGCTCTCTTTGAAACGTAGACTTCGTTAAGTCTTTCGACAGTATTGAATCCTATTTGCTGACATCAGTTCTGGGATGGTTAAATAGTTTCTAAATTATTTTTATATTAAAGAACTGTAATTTAACATATCAAATTTGTTTTCAAAGTGAGTATATGTTTTGTTTCAAAGCTGACTAGAACTTGAAGCTGGGCGGGCAGGCACCGCACACACAACCTTGAAAGTGAGGATATTAAAAAAAAAAAAAAAAAGTCATGCTGTCTAAACGGAGGATACATCGATTTCAATTCAAATTCTCCATTTCTCAACGAAATCGAGAGTGCTCATTCCGAAGTACACAGGTTTGTTGAATAGTATCCTCGCTTTCGATATCAATAAAGGCACAAAGTATTCGTCAAAGATATTCATACGATGAAAAATTTTGTGAATATTCATTTTTGCGGATACCGATGGTCCTTTCATCAAATTCACAAGTTCACATCGCGGTGTTTACGAATGTTCTATTCTTTTGACGAAGATTGAATTATTAATCAGTGTGTATATTTCTCTCTCCAAATTTGACGTCAGAGAATGTCTCAAACACCTTTTGAGGGAGATGTGTTTTTTCAACTACGGTGAAAGGTCTAATTGTATTACTCGGAGTATGGAGTGCCCCTTTACGCCTATGTATCTACGTCGCATGGAGAACCCCGCTGTAGGAGCAGGGGCGTAGTTACTATGGGGCTAGGAGGTGCAGTGCACCGGGGCCCCGACGCTCAGGGGCCCCCCAAGCATACCTCAGGGGGTCCCAAAACGCACCTCTGGGGGCCCCCAAGCGCATTTTAGAGGGCCCACGAGCCCCAAAGCACAACTCAAGGGCCCCCATCCTCAGCTCAGGAGGCCCCTACCAGCACATACAGCAAAAACAGGTCGCTCTTCTGGCCTGAGGGCCCAAAATAAAAGTTTTGCACCGGGGCCCTTGTTGACATAGCTACGCCACTGTGTAGGAGACGTTAAGCAGTTAATAATAATAATAAAAAAAAAGAACCCCGTAATGGAGAACTTGTAGATAAAAGGAAAATCCCTCAGCATTCCATGAGTAACCACAATTTCCTTTTCTTAGATGAAGACATCGTTAAAATACTAAAACCACAGAAACAAAACAACTCGTGCGAACTCAGGCTTCACCACAACAAGAAGCAAAGTTCACAACGCCGGGAAATGTTGTGTTATCAACCGCAGCAATTAGTATTAGCTTGGCTCCAGAACAGAAGGAGCTAAAACTGCCAAAATACCAATAGAGAAATTTATCATATATGGAGCGGACACCAATAAAATATAGCTTAACATAAAGAGGTAACGCGATAATTAAAACCTTTTGGAGCTACTGAATGATATATAACAATAGCTAGTTGTAGCGCAAAAGTGCATATTGTCAATATTGAACTATCTACCAATTCCAAAGAGGACCACAGACAAATTTGTTGCACACAGCAAGGAGACTTGTCTTTCCAAAGATGTTGTGTCCAAGGCACAGCATCCTTATGGCATGTACAAGGAAATAAGTGCGCTTCGTATATCTTTCTTTAAACGAATGCATTAGCAAATCAGGGGTTCTAAAAAACTCTCGCTTGATTAAAAAATACTCTGGGGATAACAGTAAAATTCCGGGGATATTGCGGGGACGAAATCTGTCCGGTACTGACCCCGCCAAACTGGGATGTCTGGAAACCTTACTGTGGAACCTGTGGCTTGGTGGTCTCTACGTGCCGACAGCTCCGCTAGGTAATCATGCTTATATCCAGGAACGAAACACCAAAGTGAGTGTTCATCAAGTTTTTCAGTTGTCAACTTCTAGAGGGTACGCCCTCCGACATTGCCCACCCGTACAAATTGTTTACGTCTTAGTACATTATGAAAGTCATAGGTGTCTCGACATTGTACTTCGACAATAGATCTATTTTTGCACTGAAAATTGCAGTCATTGTGTGGGGCCCCTCTAAATTCAATTGTGATAAGGCAGTGATCGCGGACTCTGTTCAATGCCTTTCCTACATATGTGGCATACCACAGCACACGTAAATTTTGCTTCGTATTGTGGTTTTGCTTTTTGAGTAAGTCATTAAGATTGACAAGTTAATGACAATTAGTGGAATTAATCCAGGGTAGTTGTCAAGAATGGAAGTGTTCTCCTTCCGAAAGAACCGACTTTCCAGTTCTATAATACTCTTTACCAAAGTAATTGTACTTTTAAGATTAGTACTAAAACATGCATCTTCATCCAGTCAAACGCATATTGGGACAGTGGAAAGGGAGACATTGAAAACAATGTTTACAACACCGATATTATTTTGTTTAAATGTAAAATTGATTAATTTAAATGTTTTCATCAACTCGCTTTGGGCTTTGTCTGTCCGGGTGGAATTTAGTAATTGATTTTAAACTAACTTCTCGATGAGCTACATACTTGAAATTTTGACCATAGTTCAGAACTGGATGACAGTGCATGAAAATGTGAAAAAATGGGAAAAGTTATCTGGATAATTCGAAAATTCTGGAAATACTGAAAGTAACTCCTTTCTATGGATCGATTTGGCTAATTATTTTAAATGTTCGCAACAGACCGAATAATGTTTTTAGTTAATGAAAATTTGGAAACGTTGCCCGGAAAATTGGAAAATTCGGAGGAAACTGAAAATATTTCTTTCCGTGTACCGATTTGGCAAATTTTTTAAGTGTTAGATAGTACGAATAAGGTTTTTAGTTACTGGACAATTGGAAAAGTTTCCCGGAAAATTGGAAAATTCTGAAAAAAATGAAAGTATTTTTTTCTGTGTACCAATTTGGCTATTTTTTTAAAAAAATATTCATAATAGTCTGAATAAGGTTTTTAAAGAAAGAAAAATTGGAAAATTTGCCTCGAAAATTCGGTAACAACTGAAAGTACATTTTCTAGGGAACGATTAGGATATTTTTTTTAAATGTTTACAATAGTCTGAATAATGTTTATAGGGAAAGAAATATTGGAAATGCTGCCTGAAGATTTTTGGCCGAAATAAAAGTGCTTTTTTTTTTCTAATGGATTTTTGTTCGAATTTCAGACCATAACTTATGATTCAAACGATGGATATGCATAATTGTTTTTTGTTTTGTTCCTTATTTGCCTGGGATGGAAATAACTCAATTAAATGTTTTCTGTTAAAAAAGACTGGAATCTGTAACATGTCTCTGTGATTATGTCATCAAAGTATTTAAAAGCAATTACAAATTTTCACTCACATAACCATAAAAAACGAAAAATAGTAATAAAATAAAATAAAAAACTTTTTAATGTACAATGTTTTATTACGGACTAAAAATAAAATAATTTCTCCAATCCTTATGAAGGATAAAACCACATACATATTTCTAACTTCTTCTAAATTACACTGAAAATTTATATTTGAAAATTTTTGATAGCTGTTAAAATACTTGTAAGATTGGCGATGAAAAACATTGGGCGAATGGAACACATAACTATAAGAAGTGTAGAGAGTAGTAATCAAAGTAAGAACTTACTTATCAGTTCACATTATTTGCGGTGCAATAAAGTTGTAGGTAGAGCTATTAACGCACCAATTATCTGTTGCACGCGCCCAATGTTTTTCGTCCCCAATCTTACAAGTATTTTAATAACTATCAAAAATTTCCAAGTATAAATTTTGAGAACAATTTAGAAGAAGTTAGAAATCTGTATGCGGTTTTATCCTTCATAAGGATTAGAGAAATTATTTTATACTTTTTATTCCGTAATCAAAACATGGTACATTAAAAAGTTTTTATTTTATTTTGTTATTATTTATTTAACGGAATAGACTTGTGGAAGTTACAAAATGAAGCAGTTGGAGAACAAATTTCAATTAAGAGCATGATTAAAATCTCAGAGCGTTGCCTGGGGCCGAATGAACCCTCGTCGGGTTTGTTTACCGTAGCATATGACGCGTGAAGAGTCTGAGCGACCCCCCGGATCAGCTGGTTGCAAGGCCCGGATGTCTCAGTCGAACCTGGCAAATTTCAGCCAATGAAAGCATTTGGCGGGGCTTCTAAGCTCTCCGTTGGTGCTCCTCATCAAACATACAATTTATAAAAGTTTTTAACACATTCTTCCATTCGCTGGGCTTAGAGGGGGCCTGGGTGCTGGATACGGGATTGGCGCGAGGAACAGTCGTTTGAGGTGTCGTAGTGCATGCTACTCTAGTATCCGAGACTAGCGGTGCCTCCCCATAATGCAATCAGGTGACTACCCAATCCCAGGGCAACTTGGGCAACGGACGTCAGCCCATTGCACTTAGATGCACAGTAGAGGAATCACGTCACTGACCCCGGTGGTGACTCTATAAGGGAAGCCTTGCTAACAAGAGGACCAGAAGCCTTCGGATGAATTGGGCTGGTTACGGGATGGCGACCACGGACAAGGTATTCAGCGGGAGGCTGTCATTTGAGGTGTCGGGACCTGGCCGTGCCCAAGTCGTAGTATCCGAAGACTAGCCCCGGCAGACCGTACGGCGGATATCTGTAAAACAGTCGGTTGACTACCCAATCCCAGGCTGGTTACCTTGGTAACGGGCGTCGCGTCGCCTTCTGTATTAGACGTGCGGTAGGGGTTTTTGTCCCCGATGGTGACTCGTCCAACGTTGCGGGAAATTTTTATTTTTTCTGCTTACAAGAGTACCAAGGCGACTTCGGTCGCAATGAGCTTCTTGGGGCAAGCGACGACTCCCAGGGGTATCGGCTTCCTTTAGGGTCTGGATACGGGAATGGCGAACCCGGGATCCCGAGCTCGGTGAGGCCAAGCTGTAGATGCCTGGGGGTCGCATCAGGTAAACTGCGGTGCACCCTGCCACCGGGAATATACACTGTGCCGATACCTCGACTATTCCGATTTAACGACGGACGGCGTTCAGGGAGATGAGTGTGTGCCCTGCAGAACGTTAAGCCAACGTCTTCCGTTAGAAGGTGGAGTCGCATTCCGGTATTCGGTTGCGGCTGCTGCTGAGGAGGTGAAGTGGTTCACCCTGCCGCCGGTATGGACCAAACAACGGACCGCTGTTCGGAAGACTGGGATCGTTGTGGAGTGACGTGGTGCAGACCTCCCGTCGGTAGCACTCATTGCCAACGCCTAGGCGGTTGGACCGAAGGATGCAGATTTGAGGGCTTGTACCTCTTTTGCTGCTCACGGCGGTAAGACCGAAGGTGCAGGGAGGTGACGCGACCCTGATGGGAGGCGACGTACAGTACCGATAAGCTGGCGTGATCTGCAACGGCCAGGGTAAAGATTGATCCTCGCTGGGACCGGTGATCAGTGATCAAGGAACTCGGCTCCCCTTGCCGGCGGTATGAGCTATTTGCTGCCAAACTAGGGCCTCTAATATGTGGGGATTGGTAGTGCACGGGTCAGAATATCTGACCCAGACGGGGCAGCTACACCTTTGAAGCGCTTCGGCGTAGCTTGGACGAGTGTGTGGGAACCGTGCCTGCTGATGGTTGGTGTGCCCCTGTTGCCGGCTGGCGGCGTTCGCACTTTCGGTAGGGGACTGGGGAGCGTGCGCCAAGGGCAGGCCAGCGTTGTTGCTTGGTCGCTGCGGGTTCCGCCTTTCCCCAGGTTTTGTAATGGCGTGTGGTTCGGAAGAGTGAATGCAGTATGGTGGATAGTTTGGAGAGATCCGTGAGGGGGTGATACAGTTATATCGGTACTCCCGTTGACCGGACCCTGTCTTCCGTAGAGACGTGTGTGTAAGCTTCCAAAAGAGGCGTTCCACAACTTGCCTTTTTCTAAGAAACGCACAAGGCATCGGTTCTTTGGTTTACAACTTTCTAGTGTTCCCAGAAATCTTCTGTCGGCATATATCCAATCTGTATGTTTGTCAATGCACGAAGCTTTTAGCTTTATGGGCTGCAATAAATCGTTCGTGCTGTTAACGCAGATAGGAGTCACCGGGCCCTAGCTTGTGCAAAGGCGTGTGGAATTTTGCAGCATATTCCGAACCTGGCTAAATAACACGCACACGCTTCCAATTACCAAGGGTTACATTACAAAATTCAACTGTCATTACAACATAGTAAAATGTGATCAACTTGTTTGGGCAGACCAGAGAGATCCTAGACAAGCCTTTTTTCAGAGATACTTCTTGGGCATGAGTAGAATCTTCACGATTAATGGTCTTATGATCAAACGACTTGCTGCGCCGTAACAACAGGACAGTTTCCGCCTGGTCGTCCACTGCAAGCGTGTTTGAGCGACTATAGCCGAACAACTGAGTCCGTTCACTATAGCCGACTTTGAGTCGGGCGATTAGGATTGTTGCAGCAGTTCTCGGCCGTGTCTCTCGCCGCTAATCGGTGTCCCAGTGTATTCGTGTGCATGTTTTAAGAGTTTCAAAATTGTAATATGGATGACCTCGATGTCGACGAGGCGTAAAGCGAGAAGTTAATAATAATAATTTCTTGAACTTCTTAGTAACAAACTAAAACATAAACAAAACTGTTTACATTCCTTATTAAAAAATGTACCCGAGCAACATCGAGTTTTTTTTGTTTTTTTTTTTTTTTCACATTTCAAAAATTTATAAAGAAACTACGGGGTAAACAGCATCGTCGGGTTCAAGTAGTTAGTAATCTTTTCTTGAGGGTGTCAGAGATGATACTGGAGTGTTTTATTGAGCGCACCAGGGTGATAAATATGTAGAAGTTGCATGTGGAGATGCGTCCTCATCAGTGAAAACTTGTTGCAGTTTATTCCATAATGCCAGTTCCCCATGAAGAGGAACGTTCTTCAGAAATGGAATTAGACTGCAAAAACTGAATATTACTATCTCCCTAAGCACCACTGCTAATAATTGTAATTTTTGTCTCACGATTTCAAGAAACTGTTTGCTGAAGGGATGGGTTGGAGCTTTGTGGATTTATTGCACTGGTGTTAGGAGTTTCGAAGAAGGTGAATTGACGCCATATCCAAATTACCTCCGGTATCTTGTCTTATCTTGTCCAGAAGCCCCGTTTCCTTTCAGTTCCCCTCATTTCAGTAATACACCTAGCATTTGAAAAATTAATATATTTTCTAAAGAATACAAATAGTCTTTCAAAAAACACAAATTTTGTAACTATTTTAATAGCAGATGTTCTTGATGTAATTATGTATGTAACTTAAATGTAAAAGTAGATTAATCGTAAATATAAAGTATCATTAAAGTGTGCGTGTACAGGGTATCTATGATAATATATTTGTGGAGATTAACCATCATCCTTACTAGCAATTTCTTCTGCAATTCTTTCCTACAGTTTCCGCTGAATATCACGTGAGTAGTATCGCTTGTCTTTCATATTCCACAAGGGTGTTTTCTTATTTACGACACTTCATTTCTAATTACCCGTAATGATGGATAAATGGAACAAGGACGGCGGTATACATGAAAAGAAATGGGGAACATAGAATACATAACGGCAACTACAGATGATTAATCCAACTCTGGCAAGATAAGTCGTTCGTCGCCTTTAATCGGCTACACTCGATTTCTCACGATAGCTTCCAGTGGACGCGAAACCTGTTAGTTGCTCAAGTACGATTGTAGTGGACGACCGGCGTCGCACCGCCGTAGAGGAGAATTTTCTATGAGCACTTTATGGAAATGGCTTTTGAATCTGATCTGGAAGTTATAGACACGGCCTTTTTTGTGGAAATTGTAGACACGGTCTTTTTTTGTGGCAAAGTATGTTGCTCTATGCGGCTGTAAAAGTCTGTAGTGCCTTCTCTTTTGTGGGTTAGATAATTACAACGCAGCGTTCCAGTCGTCAATATCTTTGTGTACAATCAAAGGATTAAAGTCAGATCCCAATAAAAATTCTCCCAAGTTGCCGAAAATCCCGATATGTTCCTTAAGCCACACAAATAAATCGTTCATTCCTTGAACTGAAAAAGTCAGTTGACTGACAGATGTTGCACCCGGTACCTATATTTATTTCGGCTAATGACTCACTAACAAACGTGATTCAATGTTAGAAATAGTCACATACTACATTTTTATTGTGCCATTTTGTTTCTGTGCGTCTCAAATAAATGAACGATAACCCAGTTTATTCCTTTTAATTTCTTGTGTTGTTAAGTTAATGTTGCAAGAAAAGACAACTGCATAGTTTTCCTCTCCAATTCTGTGATGGAGTGTCTGACTGAATTTTCTCATAAAAAAGCTCGTAAGCGACATCCAGTTTCTAATGGCCTCATAGTAACGGCTCGAGGCTAACAACGAGAATGATTGTATAACGTAATTAAATACGCTATAAGTGGCGACAGTGGCGATAATTATCTTGACTGATTAGTATAACGAATTTGAATAATTATAAATGTTTGGTAGAGACTGAACGAATAAAAAAACGCGCTTTAATACGTTATAAAATTAAATTATTAACTATCCTCCTGTGGTGCGTGTTTACTTTATCCCTAGCCGAGCAGAGTCGCTCCTTGTGCCTGTTTGGCAGTAGCGGTGTCTACGACAAGAGTCAACAAAGTATTTTGTGTCATAGATGTTACGTTAGAAAACGAAATACTTCAAATAATTTTATTCGACTAAATGTAATTAATTTATTATTCTTTTAATAAACTTAACTGCTTCATTTTTGTAAGTTACTTTCTACTAGATTCAAAATGATTCCAGTTCTGTATGCAGAATTAAAAGAAACCATGTACACAAAACATAAAATCAGAGCCCCCTACGGTGAGTTATTGTTTTGATCTTTTAAACTTTTTGCCAGCATTTAATTTATGGTAAACCATAAATTATCAGGATGAAAGTTAAATGCTTACAAAAAATATTTGATCTCCGTATAAAAGAGGTGTTACTCTAACCTAATGAACTATAATTCAAATCTGGTAATTTTTTAGTATCGGTGCGTAAAAAGTATTTTTCTGTGTAAGAGCGAAGGTTTTTCTTGGCGTTGTATAAAGATAAAATTTTATCTGGGGTAAACAGTTACCCCAGAGAAACTTTTATATTTTTTTCCAATCTTTTTTATTCTTCTTAAAAATTTTCAGGGATGCCACGACGCCCAGTTGCGCATAACGATGGATCAAAATCCGGAAGAGCTGTATGTACAGTTGAAAGGAGAAGCTTACGAACCAATCATCTCATTAAGTCACAGTATGTTAGAATTTTTTCCAGTATTACCATACACAGAAAATATAATCCAAACATTTACGGTGACAAATCCAAGTGATTGTTCAGTTGAGTTTTATTTGGAAGATTTTGACAGGTATTTTTAATTTGTAATTGTTAGACTTACTGAGTACACAACTACCTTTCTTCAAATGATTGTTCTTGTTTGTATCTGAAGGCAACTTCATGAAGAAGAGATAATATTGAGGATTTTGTGTCATTACTATGATAAAGCTCGTATCAATCTACCAGTTCGACTTCCTGGAGCAAAACTTCCTAAAGAATTATGTGAATTTATTAAAAAACTTATTAATGTTGTGAGCCGAAAAGTGTCTCAAGAACATATTGAGCCAGAAATAGTGGCAGAAAAACATCCAGGTACATTCAATTTTCTTACTGATTTCAGTTATAAAAAGCGAGATTCTTAATTATTAATCGTGAGGACTAAAACTTATTTTACTTAACTATCTGCGGCTTTAAAATAATGGTTTTCTAATGAAAATTTAGAAAGTTAATCCCATTTAGAGAGAATTTAAAGTATGAGTCTCCGAATTTTTCATTTTATATTTGGGAATTGCGCATGCTGTATTTCGTTTGGCAGCTTTTTAAATCTGAGTGCCTACAGTTTATCATTTAATCCTAATCTAGTGCCCACGAAATAAATTGTCTGAACATAAAATAAGTATCAGTGCTATTAAAGTTCACCAACACCTTTCTAAAGCACGAATCATTAGACTTAAAAAGATCAGAAGATCAATGATTCTCCGGAAAAGGAGAAGAATGTTTATAATAGTTATATATCTTCTCTCGCAAGTAAGGGTTGTTCAACAAGGTTAAATGTCTTATTTGTCTCCACAACGTCAAGTTCGTGGGAGAGTAGGCCTGTGTTGATCTACAGTGAGTAGCTTTCCAATGCAATTGTAGATGAAAAATTATATCTGCCAGGACAAGTATTTAATGCGGACAGCACAAGTCTTGTTTGGATGAGAACACCGTAGATTTAATTTAATTTAACTGCTATGGAGCACACGCTCCAGTGGCGATTTTCTTACACATCCATTTTCCCCATTTCCTGTACCCATCTTCTTTTTCCCTCTACAAACTTCAACTTAAATTTCTTTCAACGTTTTTGGTAAATTATTCATCATTTCTCTTTGTAACTTATTCCAATCCCTGACCCCATTACCCACGAAAGAAAATCTCCACACACCCTTGTGCCTGAAATCGAGTGCTAGCTTGTGGTCTTGGTTATCTTTTCCCTTCCATGCGTTATTCCTGATTCTTACACCACTATCTTTCAACGCTTCGCCACCAATATATGCTTTGTACACTCACATGACGCTCTTCACCCTTCTCCTGTCGTACAATGAGTCCCATTCCAGCTCTTTTATAATATCGGTTACTAATTGTGTACTGCGATAGTTTCTAGGGACAAATCTAACAGCCCTACTATGCACCCCTCCAACCCCCGTATCTGATACCCAAAATGTGGGTCCCATTCTATTCCACCACACTCAAGCAATGATGTGACCAAAGTTATAACCCGATTCCTTCACTTCTCTGGTGCATATTCTCATCACTCTCTCCAACAAGTGCAGAACTTTGAAACCCCTTCCTACTACCTGTCCAATGTTTCCTGCACAGTTGAGCTTGCTATCAAATGTTATGCCAAGATATTTACCAAGCAATTCTTTTCCCTCCTTGTAGTCATAATTAAGCTTTAGTTTTTATCTGTGTACTCAATAAGCTAACTGTTCTTTGCATTTATATTTATCTCATGTTTATTAACCCAGCTAGATATTCCTGTCCAGATAACCCTGCAGCTGTTCAAAGTCCTCTGCTGTTTTGATTCTATTATGTCATCTGCAAACAACGTAATTTCTGTTAGTATCAATCATTCGTTAGAATGATGAATAGCAATGGTACTAATACACTTCCCTGTGGCACTCCCATTTTCACTTCCACTGTCCTTAATACCGTATTTCCTACCCTAACCTTTTGCTTTCTACCTTTCGCGAACTCCTCCATCCAGTGAATCACTTTCGCATCAACTCCATTATTTTTTGCCTTATTTATAATCATTCTATAGTTTAGAACTTATCACGGTTAACTTATTACTTTCTACGAGCGCAAATAATCGGAAGATAAAGTCTATGTTTTAAAAGTTACCGACAAAAAATGCTGGTGTATTGGAGGGTAACAACAAAGAATTTATTAATTGGTTTAATAACTGCCTTGTTACAAATGTGGAGGCTTACTTTAGTTTTAGAAAGTAGTATTGAAAGTTCTTCTGCTTATATTGGCATGTCTACTCTTCGAAACTACATCACATGAAAAGTAAAGTCCTGTTTTCACCATCAAACGTAACCTCAAATCTACAGCTACTATATCAAGTGGTGATTTGAGCTTTTAAAACCTATTGCGTCGAAAGAATTTTTAAAGTTCCATTGAAAAACGACGGATATTTACACAAACCGGGATAAATTGTGATATCGCAAAATGTCTCGTCAACAGCAAGAAGTATATTTATAAGATTAAACCTTCTTTGATAAACAGATAACTAAATGGAGGACAATGGAGGAATTAAATTTGTGATCACTGCGAGAGTCATAGAAGATTTGAAGACGATAAAAGAAACAGGTATTGAAGAAATGGTCCTCAATCATGATTGTACAGGATCAGGAAATTACAATTATAAATGAAGAGGCAGTCTTTCTGAATGAAGAGGTAACAGAAAATGCTAAGTCAGTGATATCGTAAGTGAATAATTTTTCTTTAACGAAACGGCTGGTGATTACATCCCCGATACGGATTTTCGCGTGGAAAGAAAATTGAACTTTAAATGAGAAATTCAAAATTTATTAGACCCTTATGAAGAATTATATAAGAAATTGATAAATACAAGTACCCTGGCCTCTTTAACGACTCCATCAATAAATGTCGTTCAATTGATTGTGGCTACATAAATAAACCTTGTTTTTTATCAAATAAAATTCTTAGACATCTGCTTGCTCAGTATACCCGTACCTAGTATTTTATATTAACTTTTACAAACAGACCTTCAGACTTCGTTAGATCGGATTTCGATTCCCACAATATATGTTGAAGAGAACTTAACCCCATTTGTCCGTGATATAATCATTTATTCAAGCAGACAAAAGTTTCTGACATATTCGAATGCCAAAAAATCCCAATGGTTGCTAAACACTAGGGATATCGTATCATATTATTAGGAGGTAGCGTAGTCCAGTCGGTAAGATGTCCGTGTTAGGCTTCTTGTTAATTTCGTTATCTGCGCCTATTTCCGGTACGAAACCGTAGGCACAGTTGCGTCATCTTGATGGTGTTCGGCGATAGCTGTAGATGGTGATTTGTCGGCCAAAGGGGCGATTAAGCCTAGCGACCCCTGGGGTGTCTTTCGGAAGAGTAGCCTATCCACAACAAAAACAACACTCTGCACTGTCATACTGCCTCCGTGGTAGCAGCGTACCCTCAGACACGGGTATGGCACTCATACAACAAGAAGAAACTTAAATGAAATTATGTGCCTATGAAAGACTAATTTCATACAGTTCGTAACTTCGCTGCCACCAGTGTTTTTTTGTTAATAGATTTGGTAGAACTTTTTATATTAAAGAATATTGCTTACAAATTAATTCAAAGATTTTCTTTCTAAACATCAAGCAAGGAAGTCAAGGAAACAAACGGCTTCGAAGGCAAGTAGCCCTACTGCAGCTACAAGTGAGCCCAATAAAGAAACAGAAACAGCACGAGCAAGGTTAGACTGTTTTGGCAAGGACATGTTACCTACCATTGAGAATGTGGAGTCACTGGTTCATAGTAAGTACAACAGATACATAACTATGGTTAACATCTTTATAAGATGATAGTAAACTGAAGTTGTCTTTCCCTTTTAATTATTCAGCTTACGTCGATACACTAAACGAGTTTGAAGACTTCTCTCTTTCATTGGGAGATCCATTAAGTGATCTAAATGAAGCAAAGTCGGCTGACCAAGTTGAATCTACTCAGCAATTTCCTGGTGATGGCGCTGGCATAGTTTTTTATGGAGCGCCATATACAGGTAAGTAATTAAGGAGTAAATATAATTTGTGATAAACATTTTATCGTGCCGGATGGATGAGCGATAACGCTCCGGCCTGGCATTCTGAAGGACCAGGGTTCAAATTCCCGTCCGGCCATCCAGATTTCGATTTTCAATGGTTTCCCGAAAAAATTCCGGGCGAATTTTGCTTCAGAAAACGGCCATTGCTGAATTCCTTCCCGTTCCCTGTCGTCATTCCCCGTGTACCTCCAATTACCTCGATGTCGACAAAGCGTAAAACTATAAGTAGGCCTATTATAAATGAAGATTTTGATGTATTTTATCTGAAAAACTAAATATGAGTTTATAGTATATAGAAATAGCCAAACAAAAGAAGTCATAAATTTTACTGTGGGGAAGGATATACATAAATGGTTTAGGTATATTTTTACTAAATTATAAAGCAAAACAAATCTGAAAGTACGAGAAATACTTGTATTGAGCTTCTATGGTTGGAATTAAATTTGAAGTGGGTTTTTATATTTTTTGCGCATATGTTTCCATAATAACAGTTGTTAAAAAAATGTATGGAGTGTTTGATGAAGCATCAGGATACTAATTTTACATGGATTGAAAAAGATTTTATTATTTTTATGCCTCAAGTTCCTTCTCTGTTTGAGGTATATTTATTTCCAAACAATGAAAAATTCTTTATTTGCTGTGCCGAAAATACCAATTTGTGGTCATGATTTCTTTTTATCAACGTGTGATATACACAGACGGAAAAAAAAATCCCAACACCAAGAAAAAATTATTGTAGAGTAATGAAATTTGGACAACAAGTTAACATGTTTAATTGATTAAATTTTCAAGATCACAGGTTAATTTAAGCTCAAGAAAATGCATTTCAAATGTGAAATAATGTTAAATTAATAGCCGGTGTAACCTCCAGAATTTTGAATGCAAGCCTGCAAACGTGAATGCATTGTGTCATACAGGTTTCGAATGTCACTTTGTGGTATGGAGTTCCATGCTTGTTGTACTTGTGCTGTCAATACTGGGACGGTCAGTGCTGGCTGTGGATGATGCTGGAGTTGTCGTCCAATGATATCCCATACGTGTTCAATTGGAGACAGATCTGGTGATCTCGCAGGCCAAGGTAACATGTCGACACTCTGTAGAGCACGTTGCGAGACAACAGCGGTATGAGGGCGAGCGTTATCCTGTTGAAAAACTCCCCCTTGAATGCTGTTCATGAATGGCAGCACTACAGGTTGAATTACCAGACTGACGTACAAATTTGCAGTCAGTGTGTTTGGTATAACCACAAGAGTGCTCCTGCTGTCATAGGAAATTGCTCCCCAGACCATGACTCCAGGTGTAGGTCCAGTGTGTCTAGGCCGCAGACAGTTTGGTTGCAGGCGTTCCCCTGGCCTCCTTCTGACCAACACTCGGCCATCACTGGCACCAAGGCAGAACCTGCTTTCATCAGAAAACACAACAGATCTCCAGTGTTGGTCAGAAGGAGGCCAGGGGAACGCCTGCAACCAAACTGTCTGCGGCCTAGACACACTGGACCTACACCTGGAGTCATGGTCTGGGGAGCAATTTCCTATGACAGCAGGAGCACTCTTGTGGTTATACCAAACACACTGACTGCAAATTTGTACGTCAGTCTGGTAATTCAACCTGTAGTGCTGCCATTCATGAACAGCATTCAAGGGGGAGTTTTTCAACAGGATAACGCTCGCCCTCATACCGCTGTTGTCTCGCAACGTGCTCTACAGAGTGTCGACATGTTACCTTGGCCTGCGAGATCACCAGATCTGTCTCCAATTGAACACGTATGGGATATCATTGGACGACAACTCCAGCATCATCCACAGCCAGCACTGACCGTCCCAGTATTGACAGCACAAGTACAACAAGCATGGAACTCCATACCACAAAGTGACATTCGAAACCTGTATGACACAATGCATTCACGTTTGCAGGCTTGCATTCAAAATTCTGGAGGTTACACCGGCTATTAATTTAACAGTATTTCACATTTGAAATGCATTTTCTTGAGCTTAAATTAACCTGTGATCTTGAAAATTTAATCAATTAAACATGTTAACTTGACAAATGCATTGTCCAAATTTCATTACTCTACAATAATTTTTTCTTGGTGTTGGGATTTTTTTTTCCGTCTGTGTATAAACACTCATCCACTGTTAGGGGGAGGGGAGGGAGTCCTGCCAGATCCCACCAAAATGTACCAGAGGGAGCGGGGGGGGGGGTCAGATTTAGGGGAAAAAACACCTCACGTAATTAATGGACGCCCCCTTATACGGATGCTAACTCTTAAGTTGGTTCCACCCAGCAAGCGGGACGTTTACCGTTCCGTCACTGAAGCAGGCTTCACATGCTTAACCATGACTCTAAGAGGCCTCATTTTCGGAATTTAAAATGACTGATAAATATTAATAAAAATAAAAATGCTTCACAATTCTTCTCATGTGTAATGAACAAAAACATGATTCTACCTTATAAAAATTAAACGTGAAAAGATCTGTTTCGGATGTTACAGTTAGGTCCATTGATTTTTGCGTTTCTGTTGTATAATTATTGATATATCAATTTCGTTTGCAATTTATCTAATTTTTTATGATACACAGCTATTATAGCATACTGTTTTTTTATTTTTGACAATAATATAGCTTTATAAATAGCCCTACCTGGTCTAAAAGAGGCTGAGTTCTGGAAAGAACTTATTTCAATGTTGGGTGCATATCAATTTGAGCACCCATCAAGCAATTGGCAATCATTCAAGTTAGCTCCTGTTAGTCTTCGTTATTCAGATGGAGATTTGAACACTATGCTTCATTAAGATAAACACATTAGGCTCATCTTTGTTCGGTGAGTCTACAATAAATCTCGATTTTTGCCTGCCTGGTTGTGGTTTATGTGATTGTATATTGCTTGAAGGAGCCAACAAAATCCACTCTTATGTGAGAAGACTTTTGGCAATATTGGTAACATCTTCTTCAACACCAACGTTGCAGCTGATAAACAATTTTTTTTAAAATTTATGATTTACATTTTATCAATCTAACATATACGGAAAAATGTTGTACGAATTTGATTTTTTTTTCCTTTTCAGATTACATGTATGTTGCACATAAAACTGGCAGACACTTGGGTTTTCCTGTGTTCAATATTGATACTATGATTCTAGAAGCAGCAGCTTACGGTCAGGAACCGAATGACACTTTAATTCATGACGAACTATTGACAGCATCTGATTTGTTTTTGCCAGAGCTTCAGGCAATGGGTGAGGAACAATATAACAAACTGCTGAAACCACAGTCAGGTAAATTCCTCATGATAAAAATAACAGTAATTTTTAAACAAATTCCTGTACTTATGGGTGGCATTTTAGACTGCAGATATTCTTATTGTTTTAGGAAACAAAATAATCTTACTTAATTTCTGACAACCTTCTACAACTCATGTTTCAAAGTTGGTATCTACCATCAATTTAATATGAATTTCGATTTTGATAAAGTACAGAAATCATGAACATGTTAATTGGATCCCAAGGTAGTAAAAATAAAAATTTAGGATAAGTTTGCAACAAAAATAAATCATGATCTAGACAGGAAAGGTGTGTTGCTGGTACTATTACTACGAAATCACAAATAGTTAATGACTATACACTCAAATGCTCGAGATGGCTGTTTACAGTAATATATATATATATATATATATATTGATAATTTTTAATTTTAAACTCTCTTCGAGAAATTTCATCTCCCTCTAATTTCTCCTTTATTCAATATTTCAGGTAATTTAGTTGGTAGTCCAGTACCACTACCTGACTCCCCCTCCTTTATTACTATAATGGGTTCGCTGCAAAGAGAGCCCTGCACGTAGATAGCAGGTTCCCCACTAATGCCATACACGAAGCTACAGGCCTCCAAACCCTAAGACATAGATTTCAAGAACTTGCTGTTAAGTTTTACAAACTAGCGCAAAACTCAGCAAACCCCTTAATAAAAGAGCTAGGGAATTATCCAACTGGCCTAGGACCCCATGTCGGACCCATGGCTCTCATTACGAACTTTTAGACACAACGAATCTAGGATAGAGAAGTTAGAACGCCAAAACTGAAGACACACCTACAGCCAGGATATGACTTATATAACAAACTTGGAGGAAATGTCTAACGACAAAGCCTTCAAAATCCTCTGCCGGAAACTAATAGGCAGTAATTGGCGTGACTGCTGCTGCTCTGTGCAGCTATTAGTTCTTTATTTAGTCGTTTAAGTGTTACCGTTACCAACGCCTTTGGCCTTCTAACCTACCTACTGCAGTATTTAGGTTCTACACTTTTCGTTATTTTTTTGATCTGGGTTAAACATTTTATCCCATTTTCGGCCAACGTCTGTGCTCTCAAAGTAGTAAGCAAAGATAAAACGATATAGACAAGTGGGTAAATCATATAAAATTGTAATTAATAACGGATGTCAGTTATAAATTTCACTATGTTAGATGGACATTTTGCGACTAGCTAGTTCATAATTAGCAATTAATCATAATATATTAGTAGATATATGGAGTATTTTGGACCCAAAGATTCCCTGTATAGCAACTGAATGGATTGCGTCGCCGTAATGATGGCCGCCCACCATGAGACAGCCGCTGCATGCAGTCGCAGCCGTGCGTGGTCAGGTGTGAAGCTGCTCGTGTGCTACCTGAGCCCGAAGTACTTTACATTTAGTTATCACCTCATTCTTTGCTCTATTAGGTTGCTGTGTCAATTCTATGCATGGTGAGGGCAACGGCTTGCGCTGCTGCATTCGCAATCATGTCAGGGATTTGCTTCACAGCACTGGGTCAGTGCAGCTACAGACGCATCATGGCTGTGGGTCGCCTTCGCCGTTGCAGGCGTTAGCTTCGGTCTCGTTATTTTGCTGCAGTATAAGGTGGACAGGAAAGCCCCGAAAGCAAATAGGATGACTTCCATTGCAGTTACAGCAGGGTGTCTCGTATCTTTGGTTTGAGCACTCTGCAACGCGATGAACTTCGAAGCACCAGCCGCGTCTAGTTTTGTTTTTATACTGCCAAGACAGCAGATTATAGCCTTGGCAGTTGAAACTCTCAGTGCACTTCAGTGACGTTGGCTTCTCCCTCACGATCTTCACAAGCAGTCCTGTAAAGGTAGTGATGCTTTTCATTCGCTACTCACTTTCATTTGGCACATTGGCTTCCGTGCTCGTTCTCCGCATCTAGCGAACATCGCTCACTCCAAGCCTACGCTTAGCGCAGTCGTGACATCGCTATCTTTCTTTCTTTCTTATTAGAAGCCAGGACGACGAACCTCTTCCAGAAACGTCTCGCTTGTAGGCGATGTCGTAATATCTGAGAACTTGCTTCTCATTTCGCTGGTCGCTAGAGTATGCTAGATCCAGGCGCACCCCGTCATTTGATGGCCACCACCTGAATGGCATTGTACTAATTGATGTTAGCTGTATTTTGAAGTTGCACTAATTTCACTCAGATCTTGCTGTAAGAGGTCCTTCCTCTAACGGTAGCTCTTCTTCCACACAGTGATGACCGACAGTGTTGGTTTCTTCTCTTGACATGGCTTCGCTATCCATCTCATTCTCCATTTATTCTTCAGGTGCTGTTGTTGTGGGCGATGGCTTCTCCTCCAGTTCGTAGCTGTCCGATGGTTCTTTGCATCATTTCTGCTTCAAAACCACTTTGAAGTTTTTGTGATCCATCCGAACAGGTTGCTCTTGTAGGCTGCTTTGACTAGGGTATCCTCTGTTATGGCTCACGACGGAGCTCGTTTGTTCTCCCTGAGCCCTTGAGCTCAGAAATTCATTATAGAAGTACTTGCCTTATTGGCATCACCTTCTTCTTTGCAAGACTGGATGTGGTTTCTTTTTCAGGTGTTATGGCTGCTTGTCAGACTTGAACATTTATATATTTCGAGAGTGACTGGCAGCTCGTTTCATTGCCATAGCAGCTTTCTTCACCTTGCTTCCATCGTCCATCATAGAGACAGAAGATGAGCCGAAAAAAAGCAAGATGTAAAGCGTACACGATGTACTGCAATTAATGATAGCAATGCGATCAGTATATCGTGTAGCAATAGCAATCAGCAATGATGGTGGACTGATGCTCGACGTACCGCATCGCCTTATGTTGCCTAGCACTGGTGGAGCACCCTTGTGCAGTCAGTATGGCTCGCTGCTAGCATAAAGAGGCCATCTCTTGGTGTCTGATGATGAGTCTCATATACTTCAGTAGATTGAGGGTTACGAGACGCAGTGGTCGCCGATTAGTTGTAGTGCAGATAGAACGTGTTGCCTGCCTGGTCGGCTCTTGCAGATTTCGTATGAAGACACGACTCCGCCCAGGTACGAAGCTGCTTCCATGTCGGATAGCGGATAAAGCAGGCAGCGTGTACACCCCTAGAGTTGCTCCAGACCGCTTCTTCTTTTGTATTGGTACAGTATGCAGTCTCAGAAACTGACACACCTCCACTGATTCTTGCAGTCACGAGCATAATGAACATGGGTCTGGCATTGGAAACATAGCTGGTATTTTGATGATGAGGATTATTCTCTTGACTCAGCTGGAGACAGTGAACTGGTGTTTGGGGCAGTTAGGTATCTCAGATGCTGATGCCGGTTGAGCTGGGCTCCCAACAGTCGACGTTTCAACAGCTGCTATTTCGAAGTCCTAGTTGCCTGCAACTTCCAGACCTTAGTTGCTACTATTTGGCGCTTCCTAAGCAGCCTTCTTCGCAGGCATTGAGCATACGGAAGAACCTCTTCGCACAGAACTCGTCCTCGAAGATCAAGGGACATTTTATCAGGCCCTTAAGCACAGTGTTGTTCGATCGGGAACCACAATGCCGCTAAACGCTCCTGAAGGTCAATTGGAATATTGGATGACTCATAGTGTCAGTTAAGAGAAGTCATGCTCGTGTAATGACACCAGGCAGGGACTCAGTAAGTTCTTTGTATGCTTGAAGGGAAATTTATTCCCTTATCTGCATCGACGAGCCTCTTCGTGGTAAATGCGCTTGCCAAGGACGAGTGAGTGAATGTGGGTGTCGTCGTCATGAACGCGGAAAGGTTGACCTGTATATTATTGCCCAGCGTCCAGGCGAATGAACATCGTGAGCGGATGGAAAATACGCCAAAGTCGCCTTAATTCCATTACTTGTTTCTGACTGAATAATTTTGTCGTAAATATTGCCCTGAAAAATTTACTGATTCCTGCGAACCCTATCTTTGCTGCTGAGATTTCACTATGTTAATAGATCATCGAGTGTTTGCTTAAAAGATGGCTGGAAACTTCATATTTTTGTATCTTTCCTGCTAAAAGTATAGTTTACCAATATATAAAGAATTGGGTGCTAAAGAAGGTTAGTAAATCTGCTCGGAGCTGTAAAAATGAGGGACACTGGCGTATCCTTGTAGAAAAAAATCGTGGAATGGCTGCATTAAAATAATTGACTAATTTGTCTTTTAGCATAATTTAATGAATTTTGGGTTACTGGAAGCAAATATATTGTATGGGCAGTTATTCATTTAAATACCAAGTAATTTTTGTCTTACGCACGTTTAAAAATTCAGTGACCTTGAATAGTTTTTACCATCGTTTAATTATTCATGCAGGGATATAGGTACCATTCAACCTAACCAACCCGCATTTTTATACTCCATCTAGCTATTCGCTCTCATTTCTAAATATTCTTACGCCTTTTCAATTTCTTCCATATTTCCTCAAAATCCTCGCTGTCGCGCCGCCATTCAACTGTTTACATAAAGCTCATGAAAATCCTAAACACTATTAAACTACCCCAAATGAATCAAACTTAAAGATTAAATAAATTAACCTTTAATATTCTCTTTAATGTGAATATACATATATATTATCAAATAACTGCCTCGTTATAAGTTTTATAAAAGCAATTAAAGCAAGAATTCTCCTCATTCCACAGTATGTAAAATGTATTTGTGATATTTTTTACCCTTTCTGTACAGATTAACTTTTAGTTGGATTCACTGGTATTTTGTTAAATTTTCTATTTTCATTTTTATGTTTAATATTCTTTTTTGCAATAAATAGATATCTTGGATGAAATGAAACGCAGGACGAAAGTTCTGATTGCAAGAGATGACATAGTGTCGAAAAGGGCGTTGAGTAAAAAGGGAAAGAAATCGGGAAGCAAGAAGTCCTCACCTGCAACAACTGCTCGGAACGCGGAACAACTAGTGCAAGGAATTTTACCTGGTGTATCTGAAGAAGTTTTTCGGGAAATATTTAAGCGCAAGTAAGACATCACTTGCATTCCGAAGAGAAATATTATTTAATAGTTAATTTGATATTGAATAAATATTGAAATTAAGATGGAATTTCAATACACAAATACACGGTAAGTAGAAAATTATTTTCGGTGTGCATATATTTATCGGTAGAACAGATAAAGTGAGAAGTAAATGGAATCCGGCTTTTGAATAACGAGGAATTGCAGAAAAGGCAACTGGATTTTGTCATACATCTAGAATGAAGCAAAGTAATCACGATATTGTTGAGGCTCTTGAACGGGAGTGGACAAGGAATAAACAATTTCATGAAAAGTGAGATAAAACAAATCACAGGCTGGAAGGAAAATAAGAGGACTACCGAAAATTTAAAATTCTCTTAATAAAAATGGGAGTTAAAAACAGTTCGGAATAGAATGCAATATCAAAACAGTAGGTTGATATAAAAAGAATAATAAAAATCACATTATCACAATATTATTCGTCCTCGATTTATTAAAATCCAACGTTTCGAATCTTATTTTCGTATCTTTTTCAAGAATCAATGATCACACTATGCACACACACTTCTGTCATCTTCTGGTAAAGCAGTTTGTTCGACAATGGTACAAAAATATTTTAACAGTAAAATGTATTCTTGATTCCGTGTCTTCATATTGATTTCAGCAAACTTTAAGTTTATGGAAGTAGTCACATCTTACCAACGCTATGGGGAAGCATATAGTCATTTCTCAATATACGCTACAAAAATGAGTTGAAACTTCATTCTTTAGATCCGAGTATGATCTATTGATTCGTATTAATGGCTAACATGTCGCATGGCTACGACCGCACTAGATAGCTCTAATGGTTTGTCTGAGTCATCAAGATGTGTGTGCTTTGTAGTTGACTCAATACACAGAGAAATAATTAAGATGAATTTAGGATTAGTAAATTTATGCTGTCTTATATATGTCAGATACAACTGCGTTGTGAAAATAAACATTGATATGTAGAGAAAAGACAGTAAAAATGATGCGGGTTAAAAAATAAAAATGTTTTATTACATAATTTTATTGATTTGATTTTTGCAGATTCGAAAAGCTACCAAAACCATCAGGATTTATAATTGATGGAATAAAAAGCTTATTTTTGTCTTCCGAGTCTGTGGCTCTGTTAAATATAATCCAAGCAATTGGAAATATAAAATTTATTCATTGTGTAGTGCTATACAGCACCTTTGAAGAATGGAATTGTAGAAGAGTACTGAAAGGTGAGTATCGTAAAGTCTTTAAATTATTTAGATTATAACATCATTAGTTAGCTGTTAGAATATTACAGATTGCTAATACCCCGGATTGTTTTAGGCTTACTCGTTAATATTTAGTGGAAATCATGACATTAATACGTATGTGAAATTTTGACCCAACAGTCGTGTCTCTTTTCTTTAGTTCCGACAATTTAGGTTTTTCCACGCATTTTTTAAAATAACTCTAGTATTGATTGTTAGAATGAAGTTAAGTTCCTATAGTTGTGGTGTCTCTCATTGCTGAAAGATTCTCGTTTTTTCGATCCTTAAATGTCTCAGTTTGAATAATTTCAGCACAAGTGTGTATTTCGTCCTTGAGTTTTGTTTAATTTATTTGACATCATAAGTCATTCCATCATTGTGACTCTCTGATCAACCGGCAGCATTCCTAACAAGCAACGAGTTCCTGGCGTAGATGACAAAAGGGCCATGGTCCCTGTGTCTCCTTGTTTTGTTCGCAAATCTCAGTGGCAAGAAATTCTCCCCGAAAATCAGCGATGTCACCGGATGATGACGAGAGAGATGAACTGGTGGTTACAGGACTGGAGAGAGGTCTCCTGCCATGAACGGACCTGCCTGGTATTGTTCTTATTCACTAACGAAAAACCCCGACATTTACGTTCTCATCTGACGTCGGACGTATGTGTTAACTGGAAACCAATTCTGACCGTAATTGGGGGTGTGAGATATCCTGTTATCAGATCTCGTAATTAGTCAGATCTGATGAATTATCCCGCTGAGATAAATATCCATATTATTGGGCAGGTATCGCTCTTTTTTGTGTTTTCGAACTAATTTAAATTGCATATCCTTCACTCGTTACTTAACATTCCAGCGTGACTTTTCGACAAAATCATGATACTAGTATATGTTTTAGTTAAATAAACCAATTATTTGATGGCGTTCTTTGTGCCTATTCTAGGAAGATCGCAATATTATTTATTTAATAGGTGTGAATGAATATTAGTGTCGCAATCGTATTATTTACTTTTTCTAAACTTGTTCGTTACTTACAACATTAGGTGTTTTATGTAGTTTCAGCTACGATTAACAAATGCCTTCATTTATTATTTTAGAGCGAGAAGAATTAGAAAACTATGAAGCTAAGATAAAATACCTTGAAACGTTATCTGAGGAAGAAGCTGATGATTTGTCTGAAGAAGATTATGCTTTGTTCAACAAATTGCATCTAGCAATAAGGAAACATAAACTCGAAATTAAAAAGCAAAAGGAAATTGAGAGAAAAGAAAATTTACAGCAGAAACCTCTCAAGCAAAAGGTATTTTCTTGCTTCAAAATAAATTCTTCCTTAATTTGATTTAAGAATCACAAAATTGAAACTTATAATGGAATTAGAATGAATTAATTTTGGTCTTTCTCTCTATTTCTCAGTGTATGTACGAATTATTAGCACAAAAATCAACAAACTTCTGTGTGTGATTTTTTCCTAAGACGTTTCCTCAAAACTTCATGATTTGCTTTTGGTTTCCCTTTCTTGTCCTGCTATATCTGTTTCTTAATTTCTCTTCCAAAAGTGAGAGTGGCGTCCTGTGGCTATTTTGCCTGCCCAGTACTTCTATTAGTGGATGCTCTGATGTTTGTGCTGTTCTGTAGAAAGAGATTACTGATTGACACATTCTTTGTAGTAGCAATTGGATATCTACGTCTTCATGCTGGTCTGCTGTTGGGAATCTCTTAGCGCCCTGGTCTGCATTGTTTCCAGGCTTCTGTGTACCCCCACACCCAGCACGCGAGGTCCAGAATTGTACATACCAGGGTACAGTAGATGGATACTCCTGTTGTTGCAGCCAATGGACATATTTGATAAAGGATGCAGTTTCTGTAAGCTGATGATGACTTTCTTCCGCATATCCTCAATGTGTTTTTTCCTTTTCCAGTATCATTCGGACATATTTCGGAATGGAGCTTGTGATGAAACTGTATGCTTATAATTTCTTTGGCATTGGGCAGTCGGCTACCGCGAGTGATACAGTACAGTCGAGTTCGGCAGCGAGTGCTCGGTATTATTATTATTATTACTCCGCGATTCACTAAAAGTGTGCATTGTACCTATCCGAAAGGGTAATAGTTTGGAAGGAATATACAGGATATGGCAGCAGGCACCCATGGGCTAATGAGAAGAACCATCCCAGCATTCGCCTGGAGTGGTCCGGGAAAACTATGGAAAACTCAGATCAGGATGGCCGGAGTGCTTTATCGAAAGCTACTCCTGTCGGATTTTAAGTTTACTCGCCCGGTAAATCCTTTCTATTCCATTCCCTTATCGCTCGTGGGAAAAATCAGTACAGAAATGAATCGGTACTGGCCCTGATTTCTCTTATATTATTTTTTCAGTCATTCCAAGATATGAATGTTGGTGGTAGCAATATTTGCTGGCTGTCATTCCGAAATACGTCAGTCGTGAATTTTTCAATTAGCTTCTGTCTAGAGCAACGCCTTCGGTGTTCCAGGTCTTCCCAACCTAACTCCTTCAATATCCAACTTAAGCTTTCCCTCCAACTATATATATCTGTCACGAATCGGGCGGGTCTTCTTTGGACCTTCCCGAATGCCTCCATTAACCCCTTTTGATGGGGATCCCATATAGAACAACAATATTCTAAGTGAGGACGCACTAGTGACTTGTATGCAATCGATTTAACTTCCGGAGGGCATTGTTTTAAATTACGACCTAGAAATTGGGGCAAACGATTTGCTTTCCCAATTACATTATCGATATGCTCATTCCACGACAAATTATTACGAATTGTTACCCCTAGGTATTTAGCGGAATCTGCCGTTCTAAGGACAGTACCATTAATTGTATATTCAGAGCTAAATGGTATCACCTTTTTACTTACACGCATGACTTGGCACTTTTTATCGTTTACCTCCAACTGCCTGTCTTTACAACACGCAATTATTTTAATAATATCGTCTTGTAACAAAGCGCAATCGTCCTGGGTTTTGATTTCACGATAAATAATAGCATCATTAGCAAATAATCTTTTCATTCCCCTTATTATGTCGCACAAATCATTAACGTATATGAGAAACAACAGAGGCCCTATCACGCTTCCCTGGGGTACCCCAGTCCTCACCTTGGTCAGTGATGAACGCTAACCTTCGAGAACTACACACTGTGCTCTGGCCGTCAGAAAGTTTGCAACCCAGTCGCAAATTTGTCTAGATATGCCGTAACCACGAAGTTTCCTAAATAACATAGTACGAGGCACAGTGTCGAAAGATTTTCTAAAATCTAATAGAACGAAATCAACCTGAGATTGCTTATCTTTAATACGTTCCGTGTGTACACTGTAATAATTCGCTATCGCGGTATCACCGATCTTCCGATGAACAGAAGTCTTTTGTAGACTGTGTCTGATGGATTCTAAGTAACATGGTTTGCTGCAGACTGATTTTGGTGAACTGCTACGGTACTGCATTGCGTCTATTGTTTAATGACTAATAATGGGGCTACTACTCACTGTTTCCAACCTTATTTATACTAGAAACTGCATTCTTTGGCGAAGATTAGTTTTAGTGTCTGGTGGCTTGCTTTTGGATTGTGTAACTTCAAGTTGCTTCTTGCATGTGTCTTTTAACTGTGATTTATTTAATTATCCAAACAGCAAAGCTGACGAGGCTGGCGACCGGACGGCAATCGAACATTTTATTAAAGATAATAAGTTATAAAGGAAAGTATTTAACATTGTGTCAAGTAATATAGCTCCACTATGCTACGTCGTAATTAATTAAAAGCCTCAATAAAACGTTTAGTATCTTACAAGCTCCAGGGGTATCATTTCCAAATAGGTATAACATTGATGGAGGAATTTGGTTCCTGGCCTTTGCCCAGTGGCCGCATTAATATTCTAGCTGTATGGTGTTGCTGGTCACGCCTCTTTTCTTCCGGCAGTTCCTCATTACTTCGGCCCCTTGCCGGTGTCGTCCTAAAAATACGTGTGGAGCATCTACAATAGCAGCCTTCAAATATTTTTATAACAGAGGATTGTAAGCTGATTGGCTTGTAGTGTTGTGAGAAAACGGAATGTTTCGCGAGATTCCTTATTGCCGAAACAATAGTGTGCTTCCAGCGTCGTGGATGTGGTTGACTTCTTGACGGAAGATTGCGCGACATCTGGTTACACACCTCATAATATCCCTGGGCTTTTCATATATAACTCGCTGCGCTACTTCTTCCGTTAACTGATTGATAGAATTCCTAACTTCATCCGCATCAAGGAATCTAGTCGGTTTTATGAGGATCTCGACATGGCGATAATCATTTTTTGGACTGCCTTTGTTAAATCGATGAGTCTCTTTCCAGAAGATGCCGTATTCAGGCCTTAATGTAGGTATTCAGGCGGACCATTCCCAATTTCTATGTTACTTGATTTAAAGTTGTAATCTGTATAGCAGCATTTTTGTTTTCAATTTAATCTGTTCTAGAAGGTATGGATGTAGTTGAGTTGAATGCTATACAGTCGAAAATCTAAGTGTGGCAGCACTGCTTGCCTGAAAACAACGGCATCAAATTTCCTAAGGTGCATTTATTCAGGAAACGTTGCAGTGAATGTGTCACGGAACTGTTGTCGAGCCTCTTTCCTCCAATTTGCCACAGACTGCTTTTCAGGTTGCAAAGAGCACACGTCTATCTCCAGGATGACTGGACAATGATACAAGGAGGTCTTATTCAACGTTTTTGCAGTCTCAAATTCAGCGATTGCTATAGTGAAAGGTATTTGACGTACATCTGTTATGTTTTCATTCCATGGGTCGTGGGTGTATCCTTCAGAACCCAAGACATGACGGTTATGTTTGAGGGACAGTCAATGAGCAGCTGAGCTGCCCAGTTCGTCACCGATAGTTCCACTCAGGTTGCTTCGCACTCAATTTTCCATTCACAAGAAGCTTGCCATGAATATTCGCGATCCGTACTATGTCTTGATCAACTATTGCTCTCTTCGGTGGACGGTACTAGGGGTGGTCCTGTAGTCGTTATCACTTCAACTCTCGTTGGTTCAAGTTGTTCCAGTGATGGTAGCAGTCCGTCACGTCGGCGAATACAACACTTGATATTTATAAAGGAACCTCCGCCAACTGTCAGTCTATCTTTATGGTAGTTCCAACAGCTTAACACCGAAGCTCGCAAGCCAGTTTTCAAATGCAGATATTAATTTCTTCCTCTCTCAGGAATAGTCGAAACTCAGTTATCCGATATTGGTCTCCGTCGGCATTTCAGACGCACATTAGTAGTCCACGGAGATGTCTTCTGTCAATGTTGTGGTGGTAAAGACGTGACTTCAGTGGGCTGGCGGCCCATCATCGCAACAGCCCTTACGTCTACAGACAGCTGTTAAAAGTTGTACATTAACGTTGCTATCATATTGGCTATAGAACCAACAACGCCCATGTTTCTGTCCATGATAACTCACGACGTAGCTTCTCTGGGTTGATTATTTCGCACTGGCTCTGAGGTTCATGAAGCAGGAGACTGTGGCCCTAGACTGCTATATTCAGTTTTCTGGAGCTTGCCTGTTTTATCACCGAATCCTGGTGGTTAAATATTTCCCTTCCGTTTCTGGTTATTGGTATTTTTAAAAAGTGGTGCAAAGTCTTTTCAGTATTTGCAGGTTATTGGTTCTTCTTTGGCTGATGCATGTTCTTGGAGATGTCGGCCCTATCTATACTCACTCTGCATTCGTGGGTTTGTTTCGCCTGTTGATGACTCTCATCGAAATTCATTTTTTTTTTCAGTCATGAGAAGCAACTTAATTTCAAGGAATTATTTCTCTGGTTCTCCATGCAAACGGGTTTCCATGGTGTTTCGAACATTGTGCAGCCAAGCATTCACGAGTAAACTGCGGTTTTTCTTGATTCAATGACGAGAATCTGAGAAATTAAGAATGAAGTGTCCTTATTTTAATAATTGTTCCATAGTAATATAAAACATTCTATCCCTTTTGATATTTTTATTGCCTAATGTTAGATGTAACCTGAACCGAACTCACCTTTCTTTTGGACATTTCATTTCTTTAAGAGTGTGATATGTACATTGAAATTCTCCTTCAACGAAGTCACAAGCAACTAGTTATTAAACAAGTAATCAGAGTTCTTGATTAACAAAAATATTAGTCCTGGTTTTCTAGTTATTATTAACTTCGCAATTAAATCTGTCAAATAATAACCTCTGAAATTCATAATTTTAGAACGTACCAGTTGGAAAGAAGGCGGCTAAAGGAACCGCAAAACCCATTCCGAAGAAACCTAAAGGTGATAAAAGATCGAAAGGTGGTTTACCAGAAGACAGTAAAAAGAAGAAAAAAGACATAACAGTAGATGAAAAAGAACCTCCAGAAGATTCAACATTAAAGTTGTTACCGCCAGGTATTATAATTGAAAGTAACATTTTAGAACCTAGTTCCATTTACGTTAAACCTGAATCAAAATTAAGCTTCAGCTTATAATTGGACCAGATGCTCGAAATGACATAATACATACTTAGTATCAAGTTGTTTTTACACGCAAGCTTTTGAAGTTGTTTTATAGTAACGACCATAAAAGGCATGAAGCATTAGCTTTCGTTCTTTATCAGTGACATTGATTTCAAGTTCCTGGAGCTGGTATGTTAGAATTATTATTGGTTGCAGTTTATAGTGGTTCAATATGATAGTGGATTTGTCGGTTGGGGAAAGTTAATTGCTTAACTTGTATTATTTAAAATCACCACCTTCCACTACCTTCAGAGAAAACCTATAATTTAATTTCGGGAAACAGATGTGAAACCGTTCTAGAATTATTTGTACCGGTAAATACTTACAGACAGATTTATATTTATCTTTAATCTTAACATCTGTCTGGTCAACAATTATCGTGATTTGAAACTGAGAAATTGTAATACATGTACATAGTTGAACTTTACAAAGATTCATAAACTTCCTATGCAACTGGAGCAAAAACTCTCTTAGACATATTGAGAGCGATTCTTGTTTTACCAGTGATTACAAGAAACATATTTAGATTTAAATGGATTTTAGAGTTATGCAGGGAATCAATTGGTTCCCATCAATAATGATTGAAAGTTTCCAAACATGGAAGTCTGTCTTTCAACGCAATAGGGTAAAGGCAAACAAAAAGAGCTCGATTTTTAGATATAACTAGCTTAGTGGTTTATATTCGGCAGCACAAAACTCTCAACGATTGTTGGAGTACACACTGTTTCGTGTACTAATAATTACCGTGGCTGCATCTACGGCACGAAAGCGTCGCAGCAAGAGCGCTATAGTCACTCAGTTTCGCTCCTGCTCCAGCTACTGCAAAGCACTCATCACGTCAGCAAGCATGTGTGATAGGACAAGCCTCCTGCCAAGCTGTTGCCAGTGCGCTTGTCCGGCGTGAAGTGGAGTCCTCTTGCTCACCAAAAAGGCTCCTCTTTTCTTCTTTTGTAGTCCACGCCCATTTCTCCTCAACGTGTATCATGCAAAGACTAACTTTTATGAAATTTCCAATCACGTGAGGAAATAAACACACCGGATTGGTTACGAAATAGTCTCCCTTCTTTGCAGGCGAAAGCATTCGCCTCTCATTTGCTAAAATTGTTGTCATTGGTATTTTTCGAAAAACTTTGCCAAGATGACTTTGTGAACGACCCATCCAGTGGCCACCCTTCTAAAAGGGAGTACTATCGCCTCGCTAGACATAAGCCCCCGCTTTTGTCTAGGCCTACCTGACTGACTGGCCACTTCCTGATTAAACCAGACTACCGCCTCATCCTAACAGAACTCTCTTAGCTGCCTACAGCTCGATGTAAATGAATTTCCATTTATTTCTTATATTTAGTGAAATTAAAATCATTAAGAACTAATTTAAATTTGTCGGAGATGTCCCATACTCTTCATCTGGCCACAATATTAAGATGATTATTTGATTATTATTTCCAATGAACACATTTCTTATTGAAAAAATACATTACCGATAAGGATCTTTCTATATTCGCTCAATTTAGTCACTATTTCGATGGCTGTTGTTTCTTACTTTTTGACTCGTCCTCGTCGTAGTCATCAACGAGCCGCCTCACCCCCCTACCCTCCACACACCCTTCCATCAACCCCTCATCGAACACGTCTTTTCCCCTCCACCCCTCCTTGTCGATTTATCTATTACAGTTGAAGTGTAGCAAGTTCCACGTTAGTATATATCCCACCATTTTTGATAAATGATATGATTCATCCAATTTGTAATAGCCGAGCATAATGTTTTTATGTGCAATATTATTTTGAGAACTTTTATAGGTGACAGCTTATTATCTCCGGCAACAAGTGACTTCTTTTAGCAGCTGTTCTTAGATTATCATTTTTTTCCATGCATTTCACACCTCATCTCAACGAGATCAATACGAGCCTTTATGCAACGAGGGTAGCTATAGATTGTGATTCTGGAAATGTGTAAAGTGCAGATCATTGTCATATGTATTAAAATGGGATGAAATGCTTCAGTTCTATAATATAATATAGAATATAAAAGTTTTGATGATCATAATGATCTGAAAACTCAGCATGCATATACTTCTACAACACGCATAAAACGATCTTATCTTCTGTAGATCTTCACGCGGAATTTGCGAATTGTGCTGTATTATTTTTGTGGATGACCCAGAAGCACACCACAGTATTGTTCATATAGCTTCTCTGAAAGTAATGTTTGAAGAATTGCTACCTGGTATATGATCGAAAGGATTGCCTTTATTGCTGTAGTTTCGTTGAGCTTAGTTGTGGAATGGCTGCTAAAAGAAGACATTAAAATATTACTTCTAGAACAATATAATAAACTGTTATCTACATTAGTTCTGAAAATGACAGTGAAATTGTTAATAATTAAATTCTGCCTCCCACGGGGTAGCGCTCATTTTGATGCGACGTTTCGAAACAGCTACCGAGCGTGGCGGTGTAACGGTTAGCGTTCTCGCCTCGCATTCGGGAGGACGGCGGTTCGAATCCCTGTCCGGGCATCCAGATTTGGGTTTTCCATGGTTTCCCAAATCACTCCAGGCAAATGCCGGGATGCTTCCTTCAAAAGGCCATGGCCGAATTCCTTCCCATTCCTTGCCTCCATCCTTTCCCGTCTCTAAAGACCTCGCTGTTGAGAGACGTAAAGCAGATAAAAAAAAAGTATCGGAACAGCTATCCGACTACATCTTCACTTCGCTGACAGGCCGGTTCATAAATTAGGGGTGACAAATAGGGTTGAAAATTACTTGCCGACATCAGTGATAGGCAAAATGATGGAAAGAATAATATGCAAATACATCAGAAATGTCTGTGAGGAAAGAAACTGGTTTGCAAATCGACAACATAGTTTTAGGCAAGGATATTCATGTGAATCTTAGATATTGGGCTACATGCAAAATATTTCGGACGAATTGGACAAGGGAGGCCTAGTTGATAGCATAGCTTTAGATATTTCTAACGCATTGGATGGTGTGAAACATAAAATGGTTTTAAAACAGTTTAAAACTATTTGTATGGATGAAATGTGACTTGCTGGGTAGAGGAATTCTTAAAAGGCAGAAAACAAAGCATTAGAGTAGGAAATGTAGTATCAAAGAGGTGAAGGTAAATATGGGAGTGCCAGAGTATAGTGTATTGGGACCATTGCTATTTATCATTGTAGTGAATGTTCGTGCGGATGGTTTACAGTCAGAATTTAGGTTGTTTGCAGATGACCTAACAGGACATAATAGGATCAAAGTGGAACAATAGCTGCAGGGTAGCCTGGACAGAGTATCTAACTGGTTAGGTCAACATGGAATGAAGATAAGTGCCAAGAAGCAGATAAAATATATAAGGTTCTTTATGAATGTAATGGTGGATGCACAGTTACTTGTTGAAGGCCTGAAGTGTAAAGATCTTGGCATAACATTAGATAATAAACGCAACCTGACAGGACACTTTGGGCAGGTGGTAGGGAATAGTTACAGAATCCTTCATTAACTAGAGACAGTGATGATAGGATGTAGCAGACAAGTTAGGGAATTCGATTATAAACCTTTGGGCTGAGCATTGATTGAATATGGTAGTTTAGTATGGGGTCCACATTTTGGGTATCAAATACAGGAATTGGAGTACGTGCAAAGGAGACCTAGATTTGTTTGCAGAAATTACCGCAGGACCCAGTTAGTAACTGATTTAATAAAGGAGTTGGCGATGCGGCTTGCAGAGTTTGCTCGAAGAATTAGAAGTGCTTGCTAGAGAAAAGATGATCGTGTGCACAAGCTGGCACTCGATTTCAAGCCCAAGTAGTGGGAAAGTTTTCTTTTCTGGGAAAGTATGTCAGGAATTAGAATAAATTACGAAAGGAAGTGATGAATAATTTAACAAATACGCTCAAGGAATTTAAAATTGAAATTCGTAAATGAAAAAGTAGAAGGGTGGAGAATTTTAACACTTGAGGTATACAAAGTATAAGATAATAATAAAAATATTATAAGAAAAAAGTAATTAGACGATTAGGGAAATTGCGCTCCATCGCAATTAAATTCAGTTTAAGCAATCTCACTGACAGCCTGTTTTAAAATTAATGTCTTAGTGACGCCTTTAATTATCTTTATATGACGTTTAATAAGTTATTTATGTCATTCACAATTTCTAAAAATGTTATCTCTTTAAGATTCCTTCTAAATGTGACAATACTCATGTTTTAGATCTACGCACGATGACACTGGTGCAGGTAGCCGACATACAAAATCAGTATACTTCATTTCAGGAAAATTTGACAGCGATTCTGGATATTCTTAAGAACTGGGATAGAAAAAACGCTACTTATGTGAGTACTGATATTATAAACAGAAGTGGTAAATGTACTTAGCTTATCGCCAAAATAGTTTTGTTTGTTTCTCATTCTGAATGGCTTAATTCCTTTACAATTCAGAAATTTTTGACTCCCCTGCATGGTAATATTTAAGTTAAAGTGAATCGCATTGCATAGTTACTTCACATAAATATTAATCATTTGTAATAACTCAGCTGTTGCTATATTTAAGGTCAATTTTCCATTAAAATTAATAAATTAAATCAGTTAATAATTAAATATTGCAAATTAAAATAACTAAATGTGATAATCAGGTGATATGAAATCATATATATTATATGGCATATGCGTAAAAACTTAAAAATCAGAATGCTTCACACAGTACTGAATTCTCACTATAAAATTGGATGTATAGGTCTGTAATTCTAATCATTCGCTTATTGCCTTGTTCGTAATATGTGGATTAAACTTCATCGTAATAACATATCTCCTTTCTGGTGTTGGAATATTCGCAAACAGTAGTGTATGTTCAGTGGTCCCTCTTTTAAAAGACAAGTTTGCTACCATTTTTGTTTATAACTATTTTTTTAATTTTGAGCATTATCTTACACAGCTGTACAATATGTTCATATTTATCTGTTTTGTCTTTTCCAGGAATCAGTACAAGAGAAACTATCTGCTGGTCCGAAGGGTAAATCTGCTAAGAAATCAAAACGCTCTTCAGACACAAATTTACAACTTGCGGGAGCTGGTAGCGAAAATGTAAGCACCTGATTAGCTAATAATAATTTCATATTTTTTCTTTAAAATTTCGATATCGCTGTTTCATTAGAGATTTTTTTGGCATATGTTCTGAGCGTGATAATAACGCAACTTCCGTGGTTCGAAAGATGGATTTGTATGTAGCTTTTTATTTATTTGTGTAGTTTATAATTTCAGTACGTTAAACATCAAGACCAAGAGGAACATTGAAGATACGGTTCAGTTTTTTTGGCCTCGAAGCTAGAAGACAGTTTGTTAGTGTTTATAATTTGACTTAATACTCGAAGAACTTCCAATTGCGTTTCGACTCCTCACAAGAGTTTCTTTGATAATTTTCTCAATACCGATGAAAAGTGACGCCGTCGTTCACAGATTAAATTCACTTTTTCTTTCTTATTTTTTCATCTTCTTCCATCTAATATTATCAAAAGCTGTTTCTAGATCCACTTTTCCAATATTAATCTCAAACCCAGAATTGCTTCTCTTGTAACTGAATTGAAATTGATTTTTACCCAATATCTCTTCCACTATTCTTTCTATTAGTATTCTTCTGCATATTATCGTAGTATGTAATTTTGAAGCATTTGAAGTAAGCCTTACTGTGGGGCCTTTTTCGTTTTTGTCAACCTGAGCTTTTATTAAAACTATTGAAAATCTCTAAAGTTTAATAACTTTTTGATATCAGTTTGAATAATCTTTGAATTCCTTTTTTTCCTACATATTTTCGAAGTTCTGTAAGAATGTCATTACTTCCTACTGATTTTCTTGAATTGTTTTTCAAAGCTTTGTCAGATTCTATCATTAAGACAGGAACTCCTAAATCATTAATGTCAACGTCGCCTTCTATTTCCAGCACATTGTTTTTCGTCTTATCCCCATCATATAATTTCCATATTTTCTCCTTGAAAATGTTTGATTTATTTTCTGAACTTAAAAGAAGTTTTCATTAGCTGCTTTTACATTTTTATTCGTTTCCCCAAAAATTCGTTTGATTTTCATATAATCGCACTATAACCTTTTCCTTGTCTATTTTCGCACTTTCATTACAGCTACTTTTCTTTTCTAAGAACGGAAAATTTCTCACCTAAAGTTTGTTGTGGTACACTGATAAAGATATTATTGCAGCTTTTTGTTTTCTTGCATTTCCTGTTTAGTTGATTTCTAAAGTGTCTATGTAGCTATATTTCTGCTTTTTCCCGGGCTTGTGCGAGCTTTCTCTGATCCATTAACTCAAAGATTTCTGTCAGTTTGATTCCTAACGTGTTTAAAATGGTTCAAATATATGTAAATTATTAAAGTAGCAATTTTTATTAAAATTAAGTGACATTGGTAATGAATTTCTATTGATTTATTTCCTGTTTTCTCTTTAGCCTTTAACGGAGGAAGAAATTTTTTCCAAACAACTACTTGGTGTACCTGTGTGGTTTTATAATTATTCAAATCCTGAGAATGAGCAAATTAATTACATTGGACAGCACTTGAGTGAAACAATAGATATGGAAGTACTTCGACGTAAGTAATATTGAATTTTTGATAAAAATTGGCATATTTGTCTTTTCGTCGTCATAAGAGAGAAAATATTTCTACACTTTATCAGAATGATATTGAATTGTAGCAATTGTCTTTATTCTTGTTCTAGACATCTGCCTTGAATAGCTTTCAACAAAATATTACTAAAATCTAACATTTTTGAGATTGAAATCTTCCCAGCCCACTGTGCAAACCACTATACAAGGAACCTGACCTAGCACACAAATTTCTGGAAATGATTCATTCACATTTAATGCTGAGAAAGTTCTTTTATTGATTTATTGTCTTTACAGAAGATTGAAAACCTTTGTATGATTTACCAATCTTTTCATTTTCTGAAATTATTAATCTCTGCCTTGTATAAAACTAATACTTTTAATTACATGCGTAGTATGTCCAGTTATTTGGATATTTTGAAACCTTAATATTTTGTACTGGATTCAGACGTATTAACTAAACTAAATTAACTTCCTTCATTTGATTAATCTTATTGTTAAAATAAATATAGTGAGTATGGTAAACCTCACATCCTTCAAAGAGAATGAAACGCAAGATATATAGTTTAAATCATGTATGGCTGTAGCCGTTTGGCCACTACGCAATTACACAAGAGTATGAAACATATAATGTGACAGCAGTGCAGTTTTATTACAAAGCGTAATAAGTTTACAAAAATAATTATCAGTTTACTAATATTTTAAAGCGTACAAACCATGAGACTGTTTCTTAAGAAGAGTATTCTTGTATCTATCGTATCTGTATGTTTACCGTTAGACTGCACTTTTAAATATTAGGTGCTCTCTTGTGATAATTTACAACACAATATTTTCTGTTGATACTATGAAAATATTTGTTTCTTTAAAGGGGCCGTTGAGGAATTAACAAAGAAACCCATTCCAGATCCAAAGATGTTTACTTGTATCAGTTACCCACAGTTAAATGAGAAAAAATATACAATGAGAAATTTTATTATATCTTCAGTTGAACTAAAATGTGAACACTACAATACAGAAGATGAAGAAGAGGTAAGCTTTTTAAATTTAATTTCAGTTGCGCCGGAGTCCATAGATTTGAATTATAAATATGGTATCAGGATGGTGACATGAATGAGGAAGAATAATAAGACTCGGCAACAAAAGGGGACCACACCTTCCCATTAAAAAAAAATCTATGTGTTAAAATAAATGAGCTAAGAAGTGTTATTAAGCATTAATAGGTATAGTCATGCAACGGTAACTTAAAAAGTAATATCAAGTAGCCCAGAGGTTTCGTTTTTATAGGTGGTAGACGCTTCAAGCTCTTAGCCAAATAAATAAAAAAAACTCATATTTCTTCATCGGTAAAATTTATTTTCTGGTGTCGGTTCGGTTTAAGAAAAGGTATAATTCGGTTTGCCATAGGTGCTTGTGTTTTAAATTGTTGTGTTAATTCGATTACTTCCGTAAGACACCACCCCTCAAAAGCTACCAGTCTTTTCATTTTTCTGCTGTAAATGATTTGCTTCCATGTAATGCATCATTTGGTCGAATAGACATTAGTATTTCAATTCGCACAGCTTTAAGTGATTTTCATTATACGACACTCTGCCAGTAAGCTTCTAGAGATATTGGTGCACAATTTCCAAAGAAAGAAAAATCGTGTGGCACAACCATGGGTTAATCCTGGTTATTTCTTTAAGAATCTATCGCAAGTGCAATTCATACTTTCCAGCACACAGTTTTATCATTTCCGTTCTTTCTCCTTCGGACACATCAGGAATTTCACAATGCTCTTAAAGTGCTCTCACCACAGTCACCCACAGACCCAGAAAAACTCTAGAACTCACAGTGAAAAATGCTTTCACCTTTCTCCATCGCACTTGCGAAGCACGAGTCTTATGATAGTAGGACTGAACGCACTATAACGTCTTATTTCGCTTACTTTAAAAGTAATTTTTGAAATTTCTTTTTTACGAATTATTGGTTTTCTTTTCTCGTGTAACAATTTCAACACTTTTTTATTATTATTTCTTGCTGTAACAGCAATTGATGTATTGCCGAAAATCGTCAAGACTTGGCAGACATTCTAAACAGTAGATGGTCTTATGTCATCCATTTTATGAAGGTTGTAGATTCTGAATTTTGTCGGTGGTCTGTTCGTCTGAAAAACCGATTTCATTGAACTAGTGCTTCCTGAAAAGATCCTCTGCGGTTTTATTCTTCAGTAGTGGTGTGGAAGAAAGCCTGTTATTACTAAGACCCCTGTTTAGAGTTAACGTAAGTGCCACTGATTTAATGTGTTGTTTCTTTCATTCGTTACTTATAGTCGTGGGACAATTATTACTTTTGAACGATGCTGTTGGCCTCTTGAATATTCGAACAATATGATTCACTTCACAGTTAACATTATGGCAGGTATTAGTTAAAAAGGACAGACGAGGAATCTGATAACAAGACAAACCTTTTAGATTCAGTGAGTTTAAACGGTACTTTGCAACAGAAATTATCACTACCGTGGATAGCCAGAAGGAAGATTATACCAATGTTTGTAGAGGATATAATCGCATCTCGGCTATAAGACGAGTCAGTTTTAGGTATTAGATCTTACCATTCCAACTTTTTAAAATAAGGTTTCGATCTTTTGCCAGAACCGACTGGAAATTCTCGGTGTGTGTATAACTCACCATCAGCTTTAGCGTGGCTCAGTTCCTCAGTTTCATTTCAACCTATTTATCTCTCTCTGTTAATGTGTTACAATCTCGGGTGCCCCCGCTGAAGCCTGGGTGGGATGATAATGTTAGTTTGCGATTCACAGGGTTCCAGTTCTTCCATTGACGAAAGGGCTGGATAGAGGAACGGCGCTTCCGGGAAACCCGAGTCAACTTCCTTTATGTGTGTCTAGTCTTAATTGGATCTGCGCAGATCAAGTGAGGGGATGATCGATCCCTGGACTAGGAGAAAACGGTGGAATACAATTACTTAGGTGAAGTAGTTTCCTATTGAATTTACTATCAAACATCACGTCCAACCTCATTTATGACTGCAGTGAAATAATTCACTCACCAACATTTTTGAATCGCAGTAACAGAATTCAGAACCGATTACCAAAATTGTGGGGAATGGCCGATAGGAGAAAGTGTGAAAGAAGCGACTTTTTCGAGCTGTGCTAAAAGATGAAAGAAGGTAAATGATTTAAGCTGGAGCCGGACGTTCACGTATAATGTACAGTGTGATATGCCGTTAGAACATATGTGGTTATTGCGAATTGTGCACCTTATCGAACTGGCATAAGATGGTAAAAGTATTACAGACGTAGAGCTCGAATCAGGTAGCAACATGTTCATTGCACCTTAGCCCCCTCATCCACATTGCGAAATGTACTTATATTTCAGTATCAAGATTGTTGCAAGGAATGCAGAACTCAACATTTGCAAAATCCACCCCAAGGTTGTCTACGATCTGTGAAGAGTATTTCCTCCCCCCTTCCCCCTCCCCTTTTTTATATCTATTTGTTACAAATTTTTCATTTTCTTTCATTAAATGGCTGTTATCCATTTTTGCACAAGTGCAAAATGTTTTGTTATAGTACATGGTATAACTATACACGGTCGTAATAGTTTCATGTTGTAGTTCAGTTTTGTGAATTAAACAAACAGTGTACACAGGTATGTACGAGGGGTATGAAGTACGTGCAACATGTTTGTAGTGGATCGGCTTTAGAGGATGTTTCTTAAATGTATACATCTTGTTTCTCACTCAACACGTGCGCGTTTCATTCAACGTAGGTCTTCGGTGTGTCTGAAACAGGATAACATTACAAGACACTGAGAGAATGCTATGGACCATACATAGTTCGAAACCTCTCCTCTGTGTCTGGAGCGAGTGCATATGACACTAGATGTTGACCCATACGTCGGTTGTGGGTATAAGGCTTGTTGGTCCCCATCGGTATCATTAGGAAGACTATACCTGAATGGGACAGCGCTGGTGGCGTGATTACCCCACCCCCTTATGTTATAGGCATCCATCTTACATAGTGAGCAATGTGCTATGTACGCTAAGGAGCTATTAGACTAAGTTTGAAAGGCACTTGTTTTAAATAGCAGACTCATCTCAGTTACTTGCAATGGTACACGTGACTGTTATTTAAGCAAAATTGTATCTTACCTTTGTAATTAAATAAAACTTCGCTTATTTGATATTTAACTATCTAAAGCGTCTTGTATTCATCGTTACTGCATCTCAACATTGTATTCTTTGAGGAGGTATGTTTTTATATTAACAAATGAATTAGAAATACAACTGAACTGACTATCAAATATTAATTAAGGTGAACAAACATCGCAAAGCAACAAACATGAATGTTTGGAAGATATGTTACTGTCCGGCCACTAGCTCAATTTGGGTCGATCTGACATCGCATTCTGGAGTACGCCGGTTCGAATCCCCGTCCGGGCATCCAGATTTTGGTTTTCCATGGTTTTCCCAAATCATTCCAGGCGAATGCCGGGATGCTTCATTCAAAGGTCATCGCCGAATTCCTTCCCGTTCCTTGTTCCCAGTCCCATACCGTCTCTAATGACCTGGACGTTGACGAGGCGTAAAGCCATAAGTAAAAAAAAGAAGACAATTTTGGATATATCAAATTTTTAGAGAACACCATTGCTGAAATGTCTTCAGGTTCAAAAATCACTCCCTACGCTGTTCGAAACACTACTAAACTGGATCTTACTCGTTGAAATGCTTTAAGGGGGCCTCCATTAATTCCGTAAAGTGAAATGGGGGGGGGGGGGGAGGGGGTCAGGCGAAATCTCACCAAATCTCACCAATGGGGATCGACAGAAATCTCACATCATCTTCTTAAGAACAACAAAAAAAGTCAACAAACTATCAACGACGACGTTAGGGAAAGTAGGTCTCAGGGTCTCACCGACCATAAAAATCAGGAGAGCTAAAAAGGCGCCCCTTAAAAAAGCAGTAGTTTGCATTTCAAAGAGACAAACACAACTAGATCAGCTACAACTACTACTTCGTCTGCCGTCCACCGAGCGAAAGATGGCTTCACTTCTTCTTTATCCATGAGGTCCTCAGCACAATGCGTTTAGTGGCATCCTTCGGCAGCATATCCAATGACAGCCCTACTTGGAAATTAAAAAAATATGCGCAGTTTAAAGCTATTAATGTACATATACGCATTCGATACAAACCATTTAACCATTTAACTCAACTTTACACACATACACACACACACACACACACACACACACACACACACACACAGATCCTTTTATCCCTAGATTCCGTTAGCCACGTGTATGCCCAGGGCCGCATTTAGGCTCTGTGGGCCCCTAGGCTATACATGTGGTGTGGGCCCCCTGACGGCAGTGGCCTCCGGCTGTTGATGCTTAAAGTTCGAAATTCGGCCCAAAAAAAATTTATGTGCGACCTTTTTTTTAGGTCTACTACTGGCCCAGGCGGTCCCACCTACATACGATAGGTGCTATTATTTTTCATAATAAATTATGTCAGTTATTTGATTAACTTGTCCTATTCTATTAAATATGGATTAAATATTATATTAATTAAACGCGATGTCGTGGTTTCAACCTACTACACAGTTCATTTCCGTTACTCGAGTTTTCAATACCGTTAATTTTGCTTATTGGAGAGTGTAAAACACATCTAAGTGTTATTAATATTACCATAGAAGAAACCCGAAGAAGTTCGCCCAAAACGTCGGTGGTAAATACCAGGACGTTGCACAATCCCGGGAGCATGGAAACTAAAATAAGACTCCCACCCACTAACGCCACATACCTGCTGAATTCTATGCCCTGACCAACTGAGTTTATTATAAAATAGCACACCAACATATTTTCACATATATGTAATTCCTATTCCACCTTATAATAATGAAAAACGTTTATTATTTATCTAGGTACCTGCTAAAATCGCTTTTTTGGCCATTTACCTTCATTCCTGTCCGGGCGCTGTGCAGTTTTTCGCATTCCTCGCCCGTTTTGAACCTAGTATTTTATTAATCACCTACCCATTACACAGATGGTAATCCTCTGCACTTGTATTCGAGAGGGCGCGGTTGAGAATCTCCTTCAGGCCATCCATGTTTGAGGTTTCCGTGATATGTCCCAAACCACTTCAGGCGGGATGGTTCCTTCAAAAGGCCATGGCCGAATTCCTTCCCGTTCCTTGTCCATTCCCGGCTGTAATGACCACTAATGGCCTCAACGTCGACGTCGAAGAGTCGTAAAGCTAGAAGCAAAACACCAGTATGGTCGCCACATCTATAACAAAAGGAGGAACGAGAAATTGTCAGTTTCTTTCATATTATTAAGTTTATAAATTTATTTTTGGCCTCCCAAGCATACTTGCATAAACTGAAAAGCAGAGAATATAAAATTGAATGAGAAATTTTTGAAACGACTACATAATTGTTTCTTCATAAACCTTATATTGTAATTTTTTCAAGCCAATAAAGATTACCTTTGCAAATTTGAGAATATTATTTAATACTAAGTTACATCTATATTTATCCGCAACGTAGACGTGTCCCGACCGTAGATGAAGTGGCAGGTTGTATTTTTATGTTAATATTTTCTATTGCACCTTCAGCTGATCTTTTGTTAGCTAGCCAATTTTTATATCTTCTAAGTATTATGTTCATTTTTTGTAGATTGCGCTCAGTACTGTTGATACTACTGCATCCAAGACTGGAAAGAAGAAAAAAGAGTCTAAAGAAAGACAACCTGCAGATCTGAAAGCACCGCCACAGCCGCTCGAAACTGGTATTTATTTAAAACTTATGTTTTTACATCTTATACAGTGGGTAATTACCAGAGAACCGTTAATTCCATTTGAATTTAGTATTTTCTAATTCGTATATTTATTATCTGGTAAAGTTTTAGTGTATACTAGCTGGTACCCACGACTTCGTTCGTGATTGTAAAGAATTCATATTGACAGCTATAGACATCTAACCACCCTAGTGCACGATGGGAGACTCGATACTATTACCACACACAAGTACCAGTCTTCTGCGCTATGTAGTTCCGGCAGCAAGGTAAAATTTACGATTACACACAAGTCTTTGGATGAAACACGAAAATATTCATGATCGACCAATTTCAAACACCATATCTCACACACTCCCACAGTTACCGAATTTAGGCCAACGTTGTGATCGAAGGGAGACTCTGTGTTATTACCACACACAGACGCCAGTGATCTGCGATTGATAGTTTTCACTTAAAAGTGATACACCGTGACACATGCGTCTTTGGCAGAAATATGAAATTGCCGCAGGTCGACCATTTTTATCCCCCATATCTTCCACACCCCCATAGCTACAGACATCTAACAACCATAGTGCACGACAACAGACACGATTCTACTACCACACATAAACACCAATGCTCTATGCTATGTAGTCGTGGTAGAAAAGTGAAATCTGCGGAGACGCATGCCTTTCGTCGAAATACGAAAATATCCTTGGTCGGCCACTTACAACCACCATATCTACCACAGTACCACAGTTTCTGAAATTCAGCCGCTGTTGTGATCGAAAGGTGACTCTGTGCAACTACTACTGTAGTTTTCGCTGAAAAGTGATACACCATGACACTTTTGTCTTTGGCAGAAGTATGATATTGCCACAGGTCGACCACTTTCAACCCTCATTTCTCCCACACCCCCATAGCTACTGACATCTAACAACCATAGTGCACTACATGAGATACGATTCTACTACCAAACACAAACACCAATGCTCTATGCTATGTAGTTGTGGCAGAAAAATGACATATGCGGAGACAGTCGAAATGCGAAAATATCCTTGGTCGGCCACTTACAACCACCATATCTACCACAGTACCACAGTTTCTGAAATTCGGCCGCTGTTGTGATCGAAAGGTGACTCTGTGCTACTACTACACACAAACGCCAGTTATCTGTGATCTATAGTTTTCGCTGAAAAGTGATACACCATGACACTTTTGTCTTTGGCAGAAGTATGAAACTGCCACAGGTCGGCCACTTTCAACCCCCATATCTCCCACATCCCCATAGCTACCGATATCTAACAACCATAGTGCACGACAGGAAAGACGATTCTACTACCACACACAAACACCAAAAGTCTATGTTATGTGGTTGTGGCAGGAAAGAGAAGTATACGGAGATACGAATTTTTGGTCGAAATATGAAAACGCCCTGCACTGACCAACTTTAATCATTATATCTCCCACATCCCCACAGCTATCGGCATTCGGCCAACGTTGTGCACGACAGGAAACTCCATGCTACTTCCACCCACAAACATCAGTGATCTATGCTAGGTAGTGGTGGCTGTGAAAGTGAAATATAGGAAAAAAAACACGTCTGTTTATATATATATATATATAAGATTTTACGCAGCGGCTGTAAGTTAGTGCACTTATAAATCAATGTTTACTGATGAAATTTTTACTCACTTTTTTTAATTTGTTGGTTTACTTCCAGGTTTTATTAAATTTCTTTGCTCTCGATAAATTAAACCATTAAAAACAGATTAACGCCTAGGCTTTCCTTTGGTTTGTTTATACTATAGCTCGAGAATAACCGATCCAATGTGTACGCAATTTGTTTTAATGTCGCTAGACCCGTACATATTATGAAATGCAATGTCTTGCTGACTGTTGTGCTTCTATTAGAACACTTATAAGTCGAGAACCACTGATCCGATTTGCATACAACTTTTTTATTTATTTCTAGATTTATTATCATGTCAGATTTTACTGCATATTTTATTTGAATTGATAAAGTGTAAATTTTTGCAGAATCAATGTAAATAGTATTTTCTCCATTACGTCTTTATGTTAATACGCTGACGAAGATGCCCTACTGATGGAAATCCCGGAAGTCTATCCTAGAGATATCATACAACACGGTAAAAATAAAGTAATGCGGACGCTTTCAGAACTAAATGACGCGATGCAGTATCGACTGATATTATGAAGAAGGGAAGATAGATATTCAGTCTCAGTGATGCAAACATATCCTTCTTCAAGCTAATTCCACATGAAGCTGTTTGGAGAATACTTTCATTAGGCGTTCTCGAAGTATACCGGCCGGCAAATATGCGGATCATGGGAAACCAGCTTAATCGTGCGAGTGAAGGATTCTCGAGTTTTCCAAGTTACCAGATCTCTGAATGGCAAATGTGACAACTGTTTGACAGAAACTCTCACTTGGATGTGGGTAGTTCGGTGTCTGATATTAATGAAAATTCAAGTTTGTTTCAATTCGACACGGTTTTCGCTTTCTTAAAGGGTCAATCATGAATAATCTCTGTCACCAACTTTTTAGATTGTGCACTCGAGGAATTGGGTATTGTTATTACAAGCGAAAAGGTGGATTTAACTGTTAAGTGCACGGTTTAACAACGGTGCATTCGAAGCCGCACGCGAATACTGCTGACCACAGCTTTAATATAAAGTTGTTACTTACTTGGAAGACTACGGCTCTGAGTTTCTGTGTTCCATCACTAAATAAAAATACAATTAAGCTCACAATTACCAAATTAAATAATTAACAACTATTGATTTTATTTTATTATTTGTAGTATTGTTCATAAACTAAAAAACCGTTACAAAATATTTAATCTGCTTGCGTAAATATTAAACACATTTTAGGTGTTTATTGTTTTAAGTTGTGCCTAATGTTGAGTTTAACTTTCAGTGGAAACCTTCAAAACAAGATGGCTCTTGCAGCCTAGTGAGTGTATTGAATTCAAAGTACAATTTGATCCCCATGATGTTGGCGAATTTTTTGAAGAATTCAAATTTGGAACAACTGATTGGCCAGTAGTATATAAACTACAGTGTGCAGGATTGTGTGATATTCCTCGCATTGATGATGAGCCTCATGTAATGTTCTCACAGGTAATTCTCACTGGTAATGAATAAAAAAGTATGCTTCATTTAAAAAAATAAAAAAACAAAAAATACATAACTATACGATAAACTTGTCGTTTTAATTTTGAAATCCATAAGCGTAAATATGAAACATAACAGTTAGTTGCTTAATTATTTGTAAAAGATTAGACTAATAGTTTTCTAATATTTAAAAAGGTATTATTCGTAAACGATTATTAGGACTAATTGTATATCGATGGGCTTAAATTTTAAATTCATATGTGTATATTTTGTTAATTGGTCTTTTAAGTACTTATTCTCTAGTTGTTACTTACAGCAAGGCAATTAAGGAGAAAAGCTTGAATGTAATATTTAAAGAAATCATTTAAGCGTATCATAAAACTTTAACTGGTTTAATTAGGCTATCAGTTAAATTTAGGATATATAAAGTATCGTTTTTAATCCTTAAATATCATTTAAAAGGTACTAGAAGTTTTTGGGAAAAATTATTGTTTGGAAATTGCTGCAACTGTCGAAAAATTTAGGTGAATAGTATGGATTGCAGTGAGTGTAAGAAATGGTTTCACTGGGAATGCAGTGGAGAGAGAAAACGAACGCTGAATGAAGCTCTTACATGGTTTGTACGCTTAGTTTTAGGGTAGGAAACTTTCATAGCAGTACAGGAAACTTACAGAGCACGAAGAAAAGATCAGAGAGTTGGATGAAAAACAATCAGGGAGATGAGCGGAACGATTTAGTTCCTTCCGGCACAGCGTGTAGAGGAGAAGAAAGAAAAGGAGAGAAGTTAGCGAAAAGAGTGTACAGGATAGTCAGGAGCTATTGACAGGTCATAGGGGAAGAAGAAATTTCAGAAACGAGTACTCAGAAGATCAAATCGTACGGCACATCCTCTATTCCTTGGAGCCCTGTAGAAAGGAAGTTATACTCTGCTGGTTGCACATCTATGTAGGAATCAGGGAAAGCAAGGCAACACATTATCTGCCACTTTACCCTGGAAGTTCAGAACTGAGTTTGTTTCGGTCTGACCTCTCATCTGCGTATCAGGACTGATCTTAGATGTTTGGCAGAAGCGATGGGTGAAAGAAGAGCTAATAAACTCCACTGGTGAACTTGATTGTGAAGCTGTGCAACAATTTAATCCGAAAAGCCAGGAATGAGGATCTCCTTGCTCGCCTATTGTCGCAAGGCCACCAGCTTCGCCGAGAGGATTTATCAGAATGCGATATCCATCTCGGTGGGTGACGTTTTAGCAGACTGTGCGTATAGCTCAGGGTAAAAAAATTGAGTTTGTTGGTTTAAACTTCAAACGTCAGTTTTCGTGTGTGGTACGCTTTTTGTGGCTTTATCTAAAGTCAAGAGGCTAAATACATAAAAGTTCTCTTAATGCAAGAGAAACCACGACATTCTCGCAATACTTGTATAATGTAGAAAGAGGTCACAGATAAAACTGAATCGCCTTGAGGTTTAGCTACATTTTTTTACTCCTACAGATGAGTTTTAGAACCATATTAGCGTTTCACCATTGCACTGTTTCTTCCAGTAGTTTTTTTGCCCGTGTTTTTATTTGATACATTAACAACAGTTTTGGTTTTTAATCCATATAATACTTTTTTATAGGTTGAAGAAAGCAGAGATGAAACGAAACTTTACAGACGCACTTATTTTCTGGATGAAAAGGTCTTCGATTTTGGACCTGCAATTGCGACTAAAATCAAAGATGGAAGGTAATAGAAGAGATACTGTAATGCATTCGTAACGAAATAGCTATTGTTAATTCTAACTTGATTTATTCCACTGCCCATTTGTGGCGAGACAGTATTATATCCGGTTAATGTGCAGAAGGTTTAATGGAAGTGAATAGGCAGTTGCGTGTTTAATGTGTGTATACTCGTAATATTGGGAGTTAACATAAAATATTTTGCAATAAGATAGTGATCCGGGGACGCTAAGTGACCGCGATGTTGCCTCAAGTTGAAGTTATTTCTATATTTGGCACTTTGAATACTGCAGACAATTTTTTCTATAATAATTGAGTTATTTGGTAGTTAGTCGACCAGTGGAGATTGTGCTGTGTTGTTGAACTAACGAACGCGTTGTTAGAATCTGCAATTGTTATCCATGGTCAATAAACTATATTACTTGCTGGTGGTGATAGAGAAATGTGTATGTGGTATAAAAATAAATGAATAGTGAACAATTTACCGATCCATGTAGTGATTTCGTAAATAAGAAGAACCTGCAATCCAAACAATCACATAAAAGACCAACCAGAGCAGACATGTATTTTATCGCGATGCATTGTTAGACTCCGATATCTATAGTTTAATGTGGAATCCGAACAATGTAACATGTAAGCCCGTAATCACTTCGGGATTCGAACCTTCAACCCGAATTTTAAAAACAAGCAGCTTGTCTATGGAACAACCTTCACCTTTCGTCGTTGGCTGGCTACATGGTGTATTACAACCATCGTTCTTCTCTAAATAATTAATAAGTTCAATATACTTTTTACTTGTATTGTTATTATAAATATATTTAATGTAATACTATAAAAATATACATTTCGGTTAGTAATTTCACTTTAAACCAAAAGTCTATTTCTTCAGATCATCACTTACAGTCGTTTATTGAAGTAATCAATGACTGCATGGCAGAAGGAAAACCATCGTTCGTGGCGCCTCATAACTACCCAAGCAGTTGCACCAGTTACAAGGCATTAATTCACTTTATGTTTATTTTCAGTGTATTCTAATCAATCAGGGTCATATTTTTTCACCCTTTCACCTGAGTTAAGTTTCTGAAAATTCCCGTTTTATTTAACTTTATCATATTCCATTCCCTTTAATCCGTTTATTTATTTACGCTGTTTAAAAGTCTCTGCGTAGTTTTCTATCATCTCAATCATAACATAGTGCAATATTTATTTCGGTGTAGCCTTTTTATAAACTGCTTCGTTGTTCATCATGCCAGTAACTGGTGCGTCATGTCAATGTTGGAAGCAATTTTGAAAGCTTAGTCCAGCATGGTATGAGAAGCGAAGGTGCAATGAAATTTTTTTCTACAGGTTAGAGACACGGCCATCCACAAATGATTAGAATTAAATAATTGTAGATGCCGTGTGTAGCCGCACGTGCTCCAATCAGAGAAACTTTGGTATTAAATTATTTATTTAAGCCGTATCTTTACTCACTGAAAAACAAAATTAGCAGTAAAATATAGCTTTCATTACAACAAACGAAATATCTCAGTTTGTCAGGAGCTTCTTTTCTGGCAGAATCTCATCTTTTAACTTTCATGGTATTACGACACAGATATGATTTTGTATAGTTTTGCAAACAACATTTGATATGTCCAGTTCTGCTTTTGTAATTTTACCAGGTTGTATGAAGTAAAGGGTACAGCAACGGTTTCAAATTGTTCTACTCTCCCAGTGGAAGCACAATTTTCATTTCTGGACAAAAGTTATGAAGTCGTTGATGCTTTCATAATGGAACCAACATCATTGATTATTGAGGTAATTGATTTAATATATTGTATTATTTATGTCTTATAAAATAATTATGATACTTCTAACGAGGAGACTAATTTTGGTTATGAGTTATCCTCAGATTTTACTGCATGTAGCAGAGCTGTGGCTGACGTGGCCGAAGCGCTCCTCAAACAAGAAAAAGTGACACGTAGACAGAACTAGGAGATAGTGACATGGCAAAACCAAAAAAATTACGCAGCTATCGTCTTTATATACTCAAAAAAATGGAGAGCAGGAAAGACAAATTACCGATATTGACATCAAAAATACTAACTTACCTTCTGAAACAATAGTCTGATCACAGGAATATTAAACCAAGTTTCGATTTAAAATAAAATGGGGTATACAGCTCAGCGCTGCCGATGACAGATACAATTGCGGACATGATACAGAGCTGTTTAATGAAACCAAACAATTGCGTTACCAAAAACTCTTCCACTTGAAGTTAAGTATACTCTACCATAAATGAAACAGTATCATCTGGAAGTAATCAGCCTCAAAACTGGAGGAGATTTATTACCAAAGAAGACACTAAACCAGATCTAAAAGCTGTTACCAATCACGACATAAGAATAAAATTGGGAGCAAATACCCTTAATGAAACTGGAACAATATTGAAAGAATACATCGAATAGAGCCCTGAAAAATCCACATGGTTTAATTTGGGAAATGGGCAACACGAACACATTAGCGCACAGGATGAAGCATGGACAGACCCAACCGATAAGGCTACAGACCCCACCTCTTACCGTGTCTGTACAGTCGGTTAAATTAAGTTATACTATTGTCAATGCTAGGTAATAGATAATAAAGGACACAATTAATAGCTTTCTTCAGCCACATTAGTTTAGAGTATTCAAAGACCGCACAAATTCAAAACTGTAAAATATATTTCACATTAATTCTGGATATTACGATACTAGCAAAATTCTTTGAACACCCATGAATAATAAAATGACAGAAAGCAGACACATTTGTAAATTTATAACACATTAATTTTTGAGGGGTCTATTAGCTTTTATTGTGTTTGTTTCTTATTTTAAGTAAAAATTTCACGATTAAAAAAACTAATTTTATTTACTTTTGAAACTGGAACACAACAGTATATAAAACATTCTCCTTGCCTATTACAGAACTAGGATATTTTTGGTTCGAATTTATCTTGTTTCGGATTTCTGTTATCAGCTTCCAGATATTGCTGCATTCGTAAGTGTGTCTGAACCTGGCGGGAAAAAAAGTAATGCCTCGCAGGATCCTACTGAGTATCTTAATTCAAACTCTAGTGTATGATTTGTTTCCGTTTTGGCACAAGAATACAATTCAGGTATTACTCCGTAGAATACACATTTCACAAATTGATTGTGGGAAATGAAGAAGGAGAAATTATTCTCGCCTGTAACGATATTGCAATTCAGTACCTACAAACCGGCATAATTTGTTTTAATACCTAATTCATTTGTCAAACTTTCATTTCCGAGGTACATGTTAAAATCGACTATTACTGCCGACGTTGGCTTTATAGTGTGGATACGGAATTTTTGCTGTCTCAGATCGTACTTCCCCAAATCTAAAATGCCTGCTACTACAGCCATCAGCGAACTGATGGATTAATGTTAATTCTCATTGTTTTTATTATTGTTTCAGCCAGGATGTTCTGAGCTGCTAAACCTATCTGCTTGTCCCCATGGAATTGGAAATTTTACGGAAACTATCGTTTGCAGTATTAAAAATAATCCAATCGTGGAACTCATTAAGGTAAGTAAAAATAGCACACTGGTAAATCAACCAAAAAGAATACAGTATACTGTATTTGAAAGTCTTGGTGGGTATATATCCAACATTAAAAGGCGTCTCATAAGTTATAAATATCAATCTACAAAGTTACTTAGTGTGTGAAACTGAACGCATAAACTCTAAATGAAACAAGTTACTATGAAATTAATAGTAAATTTATACAAGAACAAATTCCCCTATTTACTTTCCCGGTTCTAACTCTCGATACTGTAATACCGTCTATTAGGTCGAGAACCTTGGAAATTAATGGTAATATCGATGATCATCGAACCATTGGAACGACATGCTTGTTTTCTCATTAACGCACATTCTTCTACTCGTTCAAGAGCCTTTGAGTAGGAGGTTAATATAAATCACGACTCACCATCAGCGCCCATCTTTCTAAAAATCGGTTATTGTTCTATGATCATAATTTTCAATACATTCTTCAGTTACCTTTTGATTTTGAGTTGCAATAATGGTATGAAGTCATTCCATTAAGTGCATTGAATAAATAAATGAAATATTCACAGACCTTTTTGAATTATAATATCACCTTCTTCCCCGGGATTATTTCAGGTTATAGTTTTATTAATTATGATGGTTACGAAGATGATAAAATATTAATTAATAAACTGTAACACGACAGACAGGAATAAATTACCGAGGGATGTGCAGCACAATTTATCTGAAACAGCGAAATAATTAAAAATTCGAATACTGCGAAAGTAGGAAAATAGCCACGGGAATACATGGTCCATCACTGTACGAAATATCACCATAATCAAATCAAAGTATATAATAATTTTAGATGTGGTACATATCACATATCTTTTACAAACCTTTGGTAACCTTATGTTACATAACCATCCGTTTTATACTTGTTTAACCTGCCCAACAACATCATAAAGTCATCTAAGTTTTCTGGTCAGTATTTCTATATATGCTCCTTGCATATTACCTTTAACATCCATGCGCGACAGTCCCTAGGTATCCCCAAAACACTTGTTTTAACACTCTTGCTTTTGCATATTCTCTTTTACTGTTTAACCATCCTTATCCATAATTTGTTCCCTCCTCTAGAATTTCATAAAACAACCATATATATTTCCGGTTACTTCATTCACTGTTCATCCTCGGGATATAATATTCTTTAAAAACACATCTTTAGTCTCCCTTCTTCCAACTGTTGAACATTTCTGTAATAAGTATCTTCAGTCACAACCAACTCGTTTTGCTTATTTCTTCAGTCACCATAGATCTTTCATCATTATGTTCGAATTCTATTACGAAAGCACCCAACATATTTTGTTTCTTTATTTGTGTGACGTCTACCTGCCTCATATTCAGATCTCTGGTCCATTGTGTTTTCTGTCTTCTGTCCTTTCCAGTTATTTTGGCTTGTATGTGTTGGTTCCCGATTAATTTGACCATCTCATTCACTCCAACATCTCTAAGTTTATTCTTCACTATAACCTTGTCTCACTCATTTATCCTCGCACTAGACTTTCAGTTATACCTTTCCTTCACCTTTATTATCCACGAGTGCCATGAGTCGCCGGAAGCCCCAAGCAGAAATATTTAGCCATGTTTTCTCTACAGCCATCCATAATTCGTTGCGGTGTAGGACGTTGTGTACTAACTATACTTTAAATCATCCCACATATGTTACATTGGATTCATGTCTGGCAATATAGATATTCAAATGAATCGCTGCAATTGTACAAAATGTTCCTCAAACCAATCTTGAACGAATCTGGCACGATGATATGGCGAAGTGTCGTCCTGGAAAAGTCCATCGTCGTTTGGGAACATGACGGCCGTGGCGTGTTGCAAGTGGCAGAACATAACCGTTTCCAGTCACTGGTCGGTTCAGTTCGGCCAGAGGTCCTAATCCATGCCGTATAAGCACAGCCGGTACCAGGATCGAGTCACCACCAGCTCGCATGGCGCCTTTCTCATTGTCTGCGTTCATGGGCTGGAGGGGTATGCACCACACTCGAACCCTACCATCTGCTCTAGAATCGCGAATCATCCAACCAGTCAATCTTTTTCCGGCCATCTAGGGTTCACGAGCCCAAGAGAGGCGCTGCGAACGATGGCGTTTTGTTGGAAAAGGTAAAGTCGGTCTTCTGCTGCCATATCCTATCAATTCCAAAGTTCGTTGCACTCTCCGCACAAACCCGTCTGTTGTATGTCCCATGTTGCATGTAATTTGACGCTATCTGTCTGGCAACAGTACACCACGACGGAGATGTAGTCGGCCAGTATGTTGTCCATGGCGGGAGGTAATACACACTCTTCACAATATTGATCGAGGATTGTTGAATTCGCGAACAATTTCTGAAACTGCATCCCCCATGCGTCTGTTAATTCATGTCGCGCGGCTATAATCAGAGAAAGTGAACCTCACAAAGCTTCTAATTTTTGCTTTTCAGTTCAAGAAGTATTTCAACTTCTAGGCAGAGTAATAATAATGATTGTTTGTTATCAGAGTTATAATTAATGTTTAATATGTATTCACTTTTTGAAAAATAATTGTAATTTAGTTATGGCAGCCATTTTCTGGCAATATCGTCTCGTTCTGATTGCCAATAAAAAAAAATAGAAACTAATCTATTTTCATTAGTTTTAAGATTTTCCACTGCCAATTTTTTAATACATTAATATTTATAAGAAATTATAATTCATATTGTTCAGTAAACAGCAGTATGAAGAACATATAAAGTCGGCAAATCAGCATTCATACTTAATCTATAGTGTATAATTATGTTTGATCTTAATCTATACTTAACCTACATTGCAATATTTTGTTTGACGTTGAGGGTAATAGTAGTTGACATGTTACAGTTTTATGATCTAATAAAGCTATTTAATGGCTCTTTTTATTAACGACTTGATTCCTTATCATGTTTTTTTACAGGTTAATTGTGATGGTCTGAAAATAGATTTTGAAATAGACAACAAGATCATTTCGTTTGACCATTTGCTTCTGTATCGTAGAGACAGTCGCCTGCTAAAGATGACGAATAAATCGCCTGTACCTATAATTTGGAGATTTGTTGGAGTGGAGATATTTCTAGAGGATTTTACGATTTCAAATATTATGGGTGCAATTCAGCCTTATGGAGAACAGCTCATAAAATTGGAATTTATTGCTTCTAAAGTTCAATCAATAGTAAAAAAGCCTTTAAAACTGGAGGTTTGGAACTAAAAATTAATTATACTTCATCTCTAGAACCTAGAAAGATTTTATTGTAAAATTCAGAATATTTTATAATCTCAGGGAATTTCTGCCATTCAAAAGATTATAACAATGTCGGTGAAAATTACTAGTCTTGTGTAAGTTCTGTTACTTTATGTTTTGGTATTGGAGATACTAAAATCAAGTTAAGAGACCAGCTTTAACTTACTACACAAAAGGAAAGGTCCAAGGCTAAATAATTATATCTGAGCAAATATTATGTAGAATATCTTTTTGAATGTCCAGGCGTGGGTGATAATGATTATCTTTAATATTCAATACATCAAACCAAAAGGGAGATTCATTTGAATTCTGCTTTATAACAAATTATCATCAACCACAGCTACAATTAGAATTTTACAGCAGTATAGAGAGATACAGTACAGAGCTTATTAAAAGAAAGACAGGACATTACAAAGCTGTAGTGAAATTCTTTGAGACAGTTAATTTAAATCGGTAGACAATGCTATTATAAACGTGTATTTATCACAGGTAGCTCAAAAGATCAAATGATCAGAAATAAATGATCAGGAATATTGATTCTTGGCTGGCCGGGTGGGGCCGCGTCATGTTTCTTGAAACCGACGTTTCGACCCTCATTCTGGGTTAGCGCGTCTGTGGTTACGCTATGTTGACGACACATTTGTTGTGTGGCCCCATGGACGAAGTTCCCTCGACAAATTCCTGGATTATATAAATAAAGCACATTCTAAAATTAATTTCACCATGGAAACGGAGGAACAAGGACAGCTGCCGTTCCTAGACGTACTAGTAACCAAACGTGACGACGGAAACCTTGGACACTCAGTGTATCGGAAGCCGACGGATACAAACAGATATCTACATGCCGCATCGCACAACCAGCCAGCGACAAAAAGAGGCGTCCTCACGACCTTGTGTACAATAGTGACGAAAGTGTGTGACACAAATAGTTTGACGACGGAGTTGGAGGCGCTGCAACACACATTCAAATCCAACGGCTACCTCAATCATTGTATTAGACGGGCATTGCATGCAGCCACGACAGATAAAGACGCCATTTCAACATCTAATCAAGCCACCTCTCAGGAACGCCAAGTAGTGGTTTTACCCTACATAAGTGGCGTTACTGGCAGAATCGGGAAGCTGTTCAAAAAAGTTGACATAAAACCTGTCTACAAAGCGCATAGTCAGTAACCAGCTCTTCAAGGTTAAGGACCACTACAGGTTGCCGGAATCTCTGAGATTCCGTGCACCTGTGGTCGGATGTACATAGGAGAGACGGGGCGCACTATAAGGGACAGGCTGCGCGAGCACATTTGCAACTATAAATCCAATAACATTGATAAATCCGCCATTGCACGGCATGCAGCCGAAATCAATCACGCCATAGATTTTGAAAACACCACCCTTACAGTGCGCGAGGATAAATGGTGACCAAGGAGGGTAAAGGAGGCGTTAGAAATTGCTAATCGCCCAAACAATATTAACGAAGACAATGGGCTCAAATTACACGACGCCTGGCTCTCTCTGGTGCGGAGAGAGCATGTCACGTGTCACCTCCCACCAGACCGCGCCGCGCCCCACCAGGCCAACGAACCACGTGACTACTCGGATCTTTGATTGGCGGGCAAATCGAACCATCTAGACGGACGATGGCCTCGGCTATAAAATAAGACCACTCGCTGATCGACGCTATTCACTTCGAGACGACACTCCGGGCGGGCATCTGTAACCCGTGACGCATCTTTGCATTAGAGATGGCTAGGACCAAGCAGACTGCCCGCAAGTCTACAGGAGGAAAAGCTCCACGCAAACAGCTGGCCACCAAGTAATCTACCCATCATTGTTCTATCGACTCCGGGCGTGATTCGGCTGCGGCGGAGCGTGTTCGCACGTTCTGCTACCCTCGCTGCCTCTCCCCAACGAGCTACAAGCCACAAATACCTGCACTACTCCACCGTCTTCGCGGCGCGTTCTTCGCGAGCGTTTGGGTCGCGCCTCGTCGTCGTATCGTCTCCGCGGGACTCCACCACGCACCATGCTGAGAAGATGACTTGGGGAATCCTTTTCCTGCATAAGGACTGCACCATAGGATTCTATTGCCAAGCTCAGCAACACCAATCGACCGGAGGCGCCGACTTTGAGGGGGGTCGGACGTCCGAAGGCTTCTAATCCACTGCTGAGCCCCAAGCAAACGTCTTTCAACGCACTATTTGGCAAAATACAGTCGCTTTTGAGTCGAGCACATATCGCCGCTAACATGCCATCAGCTGCCCTGGATCCCCAGCCAATCAGAAGGCAGCACTCCACTTTCAGCCAATAAGGAAGACTCTTATTATTTACAATCACGTCTCGTCTCGCAGTCTCAATCATTTCAGCCCTGACGGCATCAGAGCCACTCATCTTAAAAACCTACCACAATCCGCGATAGACCTGCTTACTCATATCTACAACTCCTGCCTCAAACTTTCATACTTCCCAGCCACCTGGAAAATCGCTAAAATCGTCACTCTTCCAAAGCCCAACAAAAACCAACTCTTTCCGCAAAACCACCGACCTATATCACTACTAAACATCCTTGGTAAAATCCTTGAGATTCTCATAAATAGCTCTCTCCAAAAATTCCTAAAAGACAAAAGTATCATCATTCCCGAACAGTTTGGCTTCCGTGCGCAGCACAGTACCACCCACCAAGTTGTCCGGCTGATTGAAAAGATCTGTAGGACGCGCTCCATCAGGCACCACACAGGCGCTGTGATGCTAGATATTGAGAAAGCTTTTGATAGGGTTTGGCATGACGGGCTCATATTTAAACTACATGCATTTGGCTGTCCTGGTCATCTGCTACAAATGATCAACAGTTACCTCCGGGGCAGGAAGTTCAATGTCGTGGTGGAAGGAGCTGCAAGCCAGTTCAAATCAATTGAAGCGGGCGTTCCCCAAGCTTCGGTCATAGCTCCAATACTTTATACCATATACACAAATGACATTCCCCACCAACCAGGCGGAGAATTAGGCCTCTATGCCGACGACACGACTGTTTACCGGTCCTGCCGCAGCCAAAAGTACATCACTTGGAAACTGACGCAACACCTAGAGTTAATCACAAACTGGTGCAATAAATGGAAGATTAAAATAAATGCTGACAAATGCCAGGCAATAATGTTCACAACCAAAAGATCTATACCCGACCAACAGGTGTCAATTGGCGGCAAAGACCTCCCGTGGCGTATTTAGGCTTTAAAATGGACAAAAAGCTGATCTGGACCAAACACATCCAAAACCTCTGTAATATCGCCACAGCTAGGCTGACAAAACTATACCCCCTCCTCAAAGGTAACGGTCTAAAAGTAAAAACCAAAATGCAAATATATAAGTCAGTAATCCGACCAGCGCTTTTGTATGGATCGGAACTTTACAGCATGGCAACAGACAGGCAACTCAAAAAAATTCAGATTATTCAAAATAAATATCTTGGAATCATAACAGACGCCCCCCGGTACATTACTAATGCACAGATAAACCATGACTTGGGCATTCAAAAAACAATAGACTACATTAAAGACAAATCCGAAAAATTCTATAACAAATCTCAGGCTTCGACCCACCAGTTAATAAACACCCTAGGACAAGACACTTTATACAACGATAACTACAACAGACCAAAACTAACATTGACAAGAAACTACAGATAATGAAAAAAAAGACAATAGTAACTAAGACATGACTAAGACAGCCAATTCGTAAACCCCTAGACAGAAAGAAGTCAGAGGACACCAACGTCATGGAACTTCAGAACTTGCTTTGGCTCAGGCCAAGACAGATGGCGGTCGGTCGGTCGTCTCGCAGTCAACAATCAAGTCACCGAGCTGTAACAGCGGGACGACTTCGCTCACCTCGCCGGTTCTGCGCTGCTTCTCCGCCATATACAAATAATTACTCCACACAATTACTTCGTCTACTATGAGTCCAGCTCGTCTCATCGACCGGAAGCGCCAATACTATGGGAGGGATATCTGGTGCTAATGGCTTCTTCTCCAGGGCTGGGCCTCTGCACTTCTGCTTCGTCGTCAACCTGCTAAGTTTGTCGTCGGTTTCTTCTCTTCTATGATCCCAGCTCATCTCATCGAGCAGAAGCGCCAATATTACGGGAGGGGTATCCTGGAGCCAAAGGCTCCTTCTCCAGAACTGGGTATTATCTCCAGTATGCCGTTTCGTCGTCGACCAGCAAGGTTTGTCGTCAGACTCACCACTACAACGCAGAGCCAGCAGCCTCGTGACTTGCTATCCATCAACTTCTCCACCGATCTACAGGAAATTGATTTCTTCCAGCCAGCCGACAACTTCATTCTCTTTCATCTAACCTAGCACCACATCCGTCTTTCCTATTCCAGCAAATATTTCTCTTTCCATATCAACCACCCAAATTTATGTACCTTTTGATTTTTTACTTAAATAAAGAATTATTTCTCTGTCTAGTTTTTAAGCTATCTACTGGCTGAAAAGGGCCCATCTGGCCCTCCAACAGCCCGCCCCCTAGGTTTCACCTACGGGGAATCGAAAGATTAAAAAAAATGATCGAAGACACAGTTCTGCCCTGGAAGAAGACCCCAAAATGAGGGTCGAAATGTCGGTTTCAAGAAACATGACGCGGCGCCACTCGGACAGCCAAGAATCAACTTACTCTGGCCGCAGAAGCCTACGATTATATTAGGAATATTGTTGCCTTCGTATTCATAAATGCCCTAAATGTTTGACCTGTTTCGTATTATGAACTATTGCTCGGCTGTGACGTTTACATTCGTCTAAATGTTCTATACATTTCTTTTAATATCGTCAATCTATCTGTAGCTCACTTTAACTGCTCTAAGCCTTCCAACTTTTCTTTATGTCATAACCCATGTTTCGTTTCCATAGAGTGAAAATGGAACACCAAGTTTATTATAAATTCAAACTTGGGTGTCTAATATGGTTTCATTTTTAAATACTTTACAGATTATTTCAAATACTGATCGTAATTTGTTAATTTTATTGTTAGAATCGTATTGCCGGTCATAAGTAATATGGCATCCGATATACTTAAAATATATGGCCTATTATAATATTTTTTTTAATGAATGTCATTTTTGTTGTTTTTATTTCTATCCACCAATATTTTTGTTTTCTCAGTTAATATCTTACTTATATATTTATTTGCCCCGCGTATCACTGTGCATCATTAGCTTACATATAAAAGAATAAGATTTATTTTCTTTACCGTAATGTACACTTGCACATTTTCAGTTTATATTTGTACAAGAAGGAACCTCAGCATTCATACAACCACTATAAAGTTACCTGACTAACTTTCCTATCACAGTTAACTCGACCACTTTTAGCTTTAACATTTGCCCCATCACTATGACCGAACTTAGCTATCGCTATAGCAGTTTCTATGAGAATTGTACATTTTGAAATTTTTACTTCGTAATACCCAAATCAAGTGTCAACATTCGATGTAAGGAACCACGTTACAGAGTTTCGCAATTCCTATTTCGTTAGAAAAATGAAGTGAATACTCGGCTGTCAGTTTACTCGATTGCAAGTCAGACCTAGAAGAACGTCCCTTCTAGATATCAATCATTGGTGGTTATTAATTTCACATTGTGTAGATTTTTTCGCAATTAAACTGATCGCCTCCCTAAATGCTCCCCACGCTATACCTTGGGACATCACGCATTTCTCCTATTTAGTAGCTTATCGAAGTCACTGGTATATCACAATGAAGACTCAACTAGTAAGATGGTAGCAACAAAATATTCTCTGAATGTCTAATTGATAGGGAAAAACAACTAGAACAAAAAATCGGAGAAAAGTAAGCAAGATTTAGACCAGATAGATTTTGCACAGAACAAATCGTCATCTTAAAACTTATCCTCAAAAATCAATGAATTTGTAGCAATAGTTTAATCAGTTAGGTGGGACAAGATGTTAAAAATTTTAAAGAAGTCAGGTCTAAAGTATCGAGATAGAAGAATACTCAATAAACTATATAAGAATCAAGTGGATATAATAAAAGTAGAGAATCACAAGAGACATGCATCAGTTAAAAAGGGTGTGAGACAATGTTGTAGTCTATCCCCCTTTATATTCAACCTGTATGTAGAAGAAGCAATGAAGAAAGTCAAAGAAAAATTTCCATGTGGCATAAGTTTTCAGGGAGAAAAAATCAAAATGCTACGATTTGCTGATGACATTGTCTTGTTCTTAGAGAGGGCTGAGGATATTGAGAAGTTACTGAATGGCATGAACAAAATACTGAAGGAAGATTTTGGACTGAATATAAATCAAAGCAAGACTAAAGTGATGAAATGTAGCAGAAATGATACCAATACTAGTAGATTAAATATAAAAATAGGATCGAATGCATTAGGAGAAGTATGTGAATTTTGTTACTTGGAAAGTTAAATTATAACCGATGGCCGAAGCAGGAATGATGTTAAAAGCAGAATAGCGCTAGCAAAAAGAGCCTTCATGAAAAAGAGAAATCTTTTAGTTTCAAATATTGATCTAGGAATTAGAAAGAACTTTTTAAAACTCTTTGTGTGGAGCACAGCACTTTATGGTAACGAAACATGGACTTTAGGAATACCGGAAAGAAAGAAAATTGAAGCATTTGAAATGTGGTGCTACAGAAGAATGCTGAAAATTAAGTGGACAGACAAAGTAAGAAATGAACGAGTTTTAGAAATGATGAGTGATAAAAGAAGTTTGTGGAAGAAGCTTACAGAAAGAAGAGACAGGTTGGTAGGTCATATCTTGAGACATGCTGGATTGGTTAATTTGTTAGTGGAGGGAACAGTCGAAGGTAAGAACTGTAGAGGAAGACAGAGATTAGAATATATGAAGCAGATAATTGAGGACGTGGGTTGTAAGGGATATGTAGAAATGAAGAGGTTAGCACAGGATAGGAAGGGATGGAGGATTGCATCAAACCAGTCAAAAGACTGACGACAGCAAAAAAAAAGTTTAATCAGCTCATTTGTCGATTTTTTTTTAAGTATGTGACTCGGCCGAGTCACTATTCCAAACATTGAAAGAACAAGATTTAGACCCCAAAACTTTTGTATTAATAAAACAAACACTAACTGACACAACGTCCAAAATAAAATTCTTGGAGGAAATATCAGAATCCTTCAATATTAAAACAGGAATAACACAAGGTGACGGACTCTCTCCTTTATTATTCAACTTGATACTCGAAAAAGTAATACGAAAATGGCGGAAACAAAAAATCAATCAAAAAAATAACCTACCACTCACATCAGGCAAGCGAAAATTAATGATTGATTGCCTAATATTTGTAGCAACCTTGCAATCTTATCCCGTGACATCGCAATCGCCCCAAAAGTTGGAGTACAAGTTTCATTTGACAAAACAAATTTATGACCTGTAAAAAAAAAAACAACAACACTAAAATACTTGTAAATAAAATATGAGACACTCAGACGTGTCCGGTACTTGAAGTATTTCAGCGAAACAATCCAGAAGAATTGAAAAAAAAGCGAATGCCAAAAGATGGAAACAGCGTATCGTTCAACACACACAAAAAAAAAAAAAAATTTGAATCTCTAGACACATAAACCTGAGACGTACAATACAGCCATTAAACCAGAATGTCTCTATGGATCGGAAGCACTCATTTTGGACAGGAAAACTGATATACAAAGCATCGGGGAAAAAGTTATAAGGAAAAGTTTGGATCCAAAATTTACAGGAAATCAATTTATACTCACAAGCAATCACGAAATTTAACAATATACAGACATTCACTTTGAAATTAAAAAACGCAGACTTATATTTTTTGGACACATCAACAGAAAGAACTTTGTCAGACTCTCAAGGTAAACAGTTGAACTCTATGATAATTGGAGTAAAGCAGTGCCATATACAATCAAATGGATTAGAAAGGTCTCAAATTAGCAAGAATCACTACAAACAGGGATACCTAGAGATCCAAAAGACGAAAGACCGAAGAAAATAATTAAATCAGTATGGTTTGATGACAGTAAGGAAGCCCACAGCGAGCGAATCGAGAAATATGGGAACAAAAGGGAAAGCAAATAAGCGCTTCTATAAACTGTACATTGCGTAGTCTTGATGTGCTTATCCGCAAATAATAGCGAATGAATTAGTAGTTAACAACACAAAACTTTTTTCTTCACACATCAGCTGATTTTCTCCACTGGATGTTTCCGCTATATCACTTGTTACTTCATACCACTTACTCCACACACCAGCTGAATTCTTCTGTCTCATCCACTAGTTAGTTACCCGCTTTCAGTGAAAGAGGAAAGATTGCCTCTCCATCCATGGATTTCTGTGGAACATTGAAGACTTTAATTTTACATCGAAAAGTTTAAATAAACAGTTAATTTATGAATAATGAAGATCACTTTGCTACAGACATCATCTGTCTCGTGTTTCACTGAGTAACTTCCTGTTATATATCGTTACTATCCATATCAACGTCGGCAAATACTTTTAGTTAATTTATTTAGATCATACATTTATATGCATATAAAAATTACGCTTTATTGAAGAACGTTTTATTTCAATTTAATGCTTCTAGATTTTAAAATTTTAGGCTGCTGAAGGTGTTAGTTACGTACATAATGTACATTCTCAGTTCATAAAATAAAAACTTGTAAAAACTGGCAAGAATTTTCCGTACATGCCAAAGAAGAATCATTTCTGTTTAATCTACTTAAAAAGATAAGTTTGTAACTAGATTAAAAACAGTTGGGACTTATTCTCCAAGAAGTTTAAAGTTCTAACACTGTCTACAGGTTTATGACGAAGAGGGAAGAGGAGAACCACTACTGGTAGAAACAATTTTTGTAAATGCCGAGGCAATTGATACAAAGATAGATATATATTTTCCACTCCGATCAGACCATACAAATTTTGGTGTAGTTAAAATGAATCATCAGGTTTCACAAATGATACAGTTTAAAAACAAAGGCAAATATGAACTGTCTTTCAGGTAATAATTTTTTTTTAGTAGTGAATAATATTATTTAGTGTGAAGTATCTGAACGTGGAGTACATTTTCAGACTGGAGCTGAATCCTGAAATACTGGAGGTAAATCCTCTACTAGGACAAATGTTTTCGTTTGTTCCCTATGAAGGTGTAATTCTTTGTGGAGACAAATCATGCAGTGTTCAGGTATGTCTTATGCCTTCAAATCTTTTATCGTGTCATGTGTTTTGTTAGTATTAGTGTGTTATAGCACTAATTAATGTTCGCGTGCTATAGCTCCAACAGTTATTGAAACCAGTTGATGGGTCATTATCAAGTCCATTTTTAATGTTTATGTTGAGGAAATTATGAACTTGGTTTTCTTTTAATATGGTTCAAAAAACTTTATCTTACAGTTTGATTTGTTAATCTGTCAACCTACAGCAAATGGTTCCCGTTTTTTGTCTACTTTGGTTAATTGTTAACACTGAATTTCGTAATGAACTCTACGAAGCTCATCGTCAGTTAAAATAACCTTTATATAAAGTGCTTTTTACGCCTGTATGTTGCTTTAATACGTTTTTGATTTGCTGGAAACAATGTCGTAGTGAGGCATTTATCCTAACGCTGCCACCGCTTTCATAAGTTGGAGAGTTTAAAGAGTTGTTTTCGATCGTTTGCACCACACCAGGAAGCTGTAGGTCCAGCCTCGACAGAAGCGGAATGCGAAGCAAATCGAACCTTTGTCAAGCAGGCGGCCGAACAGTCCATCGGTATCTCCCGGTCAATGCTTTTACTTTTTTTAGCTGCTCATTTACAGTCTAACTTGTAGGACCTACGATGAACTAATTTTCAGATATAGAAGGTCGGGCCACACTAGACCGCACCGCACCGTCACTTTTCTTATTGTTGTCTCTCATTCGATTGAAGTGAGTTCAGACGACACCGCGTGTCGGCCGACACTCGGCCGTGTGTTCGCCGCGATTAGTTTGGTTTATTTTTTGACGGTGCGGGCTGGTCGATATGGAGAAGTGTATAGAAAGAGTTCGGAAATTTCCGGTCCTTTACGACTAGATATTGTTTTAGCGTTACTGATTGCTTTAGAAAAGTGTCGTTTTTTTTCCAGCCTTACTTCAGGTTCATCAGATGTTCGTAAAATATTGGTAGAGTCCTTGCATGTTCGCATTAACAAATCAATGCTTTGCCAAAGGTGAAGGTCGATTTTAATGCCTGTAAAAATTGTATCTGAGACCCGGATTTAGAACCGGGGACCTTCCATACCCAAATCACACGCCGCAAGCATCTGAATCCAGAAGTACTGAAAATGTGTGTTCAATCATATAAAAGTACATTTGTGTTTTGGGATGGCAAAAATAAATTATATAGAAAAAAGTACGTTTATTACGTTTGAATATTTATTTTTCATTACATCCAAATTTATCTCTTGACTCGGATGGAAACGGCGCACGATTAGGGTACTGGAAATCCCTGGTTCAAATCGCTGACTCAGTTGTAATTTTTATGGGTATTAAAATTGACTTCTGGCAGAGCTTTGATTTGTTAATGTTAAGATGCTAGGACGCTTCTTTGTTCGAATTTCACTTTAATCTGTAGGTCTCCTTTTCAAATTAAGTGAGAACAATAGAGGTGTATTGCGCGACTGATAAGAAACTCTGTGACTGGAATTTTTAGATCACATGAAATTATTATTATTTTACATAATCTTTGCAGTCTGTATTTAAATTAAAATGTATAATAATCTTATTCGTTTTTGTCAAAAAAAATGAGTGAAATGAAAGTAATCGCAAACCTAAATAAACACGTTAAATGTGAAGTGAGAGACGCTTGACATTTCATTGTGACTGTGTATAGATACACGAGAATCTTTCAATTCAATACAGTATGACGATAATTTTTTTAAACTGCGTTGGGATACTATTTTTGTGCATTAGAGATCAAACAGTTAGGTGATAACAGGAGTCAGGAAAAAAGTATTTTAACACACTTTTTTAATCTCGTACTGTATAAAGTACGCCTATACAAAATAAAGTACAGTACTCTATAGTAATGTACGGGTGATAGCCGCATCTACGATCCCCAAATCACTCGCAAGGTAATTTTTAAGATTAATTCCGTGAAACAACCAAGTGTTTACGTTAAAGGAGACTGAAGGCCTACCCGTCCGTCACACGGCCGTGCTGCGGACCAGTGTGGATGCGAGGGGGCCGAGCCGACACTCGGCCGATTGTGGGCTCGGACGCGGTGCGGGCCTGGGTACCGTCTAGTGTGGCCCGACCTTGAAGAGGACTTGTTGGAGTGGAAATGGGCGAGCGTATCGGCAGTAGTCGTACGGCTAGGTCCTACACGTTGAGCTGTTAATGGGCCGCTCTACTTTACATGCAAGTTCAAATTTGCAATTCGTCGCTTCAATTCATTGTTACTCTTATTGGTGTTATTTTCTAAGCGACGATGGGCCGGATTTTGTATAAAGAGAGAAGATGTATTACAATTTAAACAAAACCTCCGTTATTCCTCCGCTTTGAAACTTGCGGATGCGAATACGGAGGAACGATTTCATGTAGAAGTTCCGTACATGTGTATGCGGAGGCGAAACTCCGTTACACCCCTGATTCATGTCCATATTGCAACGTTTGGACCGTTGTCACAGTTGGAACTACTTACATAGTCTGAAATAATGAACTTCGTAGTATATAATATCCTCTTAAGAGTTATAGATCAGGACAGTGAACTGGTAGATTTCAAATGGGAAACCATTATACTGATAAAAAAAAACTGGTATAGTGGGTGCACGATACAATAGGGAAGTGACTCAACAAATATTGAAACATACTGTTCCTACAGTCTTTAGGTTATGCAGGAAGTAGTTAACAGATTTACTAGTGTCGAATTCGATGGTTAGGTGACATGCTACCCTAAGCAGCTACCACATTTAATAACAATTATGAAATTCGTATACCTCTTCAGAACCAGGATAGATACACATTCCCGTGTGAAATCTTCCTGCTTATCGATGGAATGTTTCTTAAACCTGAAGGAGCAGGGTACCTATATCTAATACCTTCGCGATTCTGTTTGATGAAATTTGGTAAAAACTTAATGGAGATGTAAAGGATAGAAATAGAAACATTGGAATCACAAGCACTATAAAACACACATTTCACGTGACACTGAACAGGATGGGGTGAACTCGAACCTTGAGACATTTACTTGTACGCCTGTACTCCAACGCTTTGAGTTTTTTTTTTTTTTTTTTTTTTTTTTTTTTTTTTTTTTTTTTTTTTTTTTTTTTTTTTTTTTTTTAAACGGGTAACTTGTACTGATTCGTGGTAGGTATGGCAGTAATTCTCACATGAAAACCAATCGCAATGCACAGAAAGGTAAATTTGTTATCAGAAAACTCGTTTCAGAAGTTTTTCATATTGATGTGGATGACATGGAAAAACTTGTTAAGCAGAAGCCAAGGAGAGAAGCGGGTCATTGTACATATGTTACTTTTTTAATGCTGTGATTGTTCTTGATCTAATTTCATTTTATTACGGATTCATTTGCATGATCAGGCTATATTGGTTTCTACTTGTCACTTAGTACACTGGTGCTTAACATACAGATAGTACATTAAACATGACACAAATCCCATATTAAAAAATAAAAAATGGACTTCTTATTTTAGTCACTTAACCCAATTTTTTAAAACAATTCTACATTTTGAATCAATGCAGCTATACGGAATTCTGTATTACTTTCATAATTTTGGATAGTGTTATTTTGATCATAAAAAACGCGGAGACAAGTATAAATACCTAAAATACTGATAATGAATGGCTTAAATTGTGCAGATGTATAGAATGTTTTTTCAGTGTGCTAGTATTAGTAATACTACAAGTACTGAACAATCCATTTAATTTCGCAGGTTATCTGTATCTGCAATGTAGAAACTCATATTGATAAGCTGCCACTAGTGAAGTGCTATTTTATGGAACGTGAAACACTTGTGTCAGTTATTCCTATAAATGTATCCCTCAGCTGTCATTATTCCAGGTAAGATTTAGAAAATGACATAAACACAATAAACATAAAAAGAGTAAATTCAGTAATCATTAGGGCGTTAAATAGGACTGATTTTTTCCTGAATATCTAAAAACCTGTAATTCTGAGTTCAGGAAAACAGGAACTTACATACTGTTAGGCATAACCGAAATTATTTCACAAAAGAGGGTTGCTGTTCATTGAGAGAGTATGCAGGATCTTTGTGTTTTGATAACCAAATTCCAAATCATCACCATCTCAAAACAAATTTTATTAGTTGCTAGTATGAAAAGGTTATGAAGTTTTTAGATGTTTCATTCGACTGATGTTTTTTATTTCAAGATTTGCCATCCATCCTTCTCCCGATATTGCATTTGAACCACTGATGGTCGGAGGTGTTGCATCCTTGGATCTGGAAATTGAGAATCTTGGAGAATTGGAATTCATGTATACTATAAAAAAATTAGCTGCCATATTGCCTATTGAAGATGAAAAACCCATTCCAGAGGTAATTTTCACAACAATATTTTGCTGTTATTTTATAGTGAAAAATGTATGTTTGGGATTGGGGAAGAGGTGAACATTTTAGAAAAGTAATTATCATTACTTCAATCAGTATGATATGGTGAAACAGAAGATTCTGCACCAAAATTAATCTCTACTCCGTGCATTCCAATCCCAAATAGTACAAGGGAGGAAAGAATTCATACAAGCATCAGTACGGCATCTTATTACTCTAATGTTGTCATTCCTGTCCTTGCGGCCCAAATAGATTTGTGGGGGAAGTACTTCATCACACTCGTAAATGAAAATGCGTGTACGCAAGTTTACCAATAAGTTCAAACGAAACCTACGTCGTCTGTCTACCAGAGTATCCCAGCCCAATTTACGAAACAATTCTGTGACTCTTTCACAAGGACTGTGGCAAGCAGACACGAATCGAGCGGCTCTTCTCTGTACTGTCAATCAGCACCCTACGAAACGGGTCCCAAACGGTGCAACAGTAGTCCAAATGTGGACGCACGAGAGTTTTGTTTGTGCATAGCAATGTTTTCAAAATTTGACGTATGAATGGCAGCCTAGAATTAGCTCTACCTACAACTGAATTAATGTACAATTCCAATTTCATGTGGCTTCGTACTGTTACGTCCAAATACTTCGTATCGGCCATATCAATAACTGAACCGTTTACTTAGTGTTTCCGAACAAACTGACTCTTTTTGTTAGCTATGCCCATTGCCTTGCACTTTTTACAGTTTAGTGTAAGTTGCCATTTGTTACACCATGCCGAAATAACATCATATCACGCTGAATTTCTAAGCAATCGGCCTTACTTCCTCATAGGTGGCCACATCATCAGCAAACAATCTCAAACTGTTCTTCACTTTGTCTCCAAGATCGTTTAAGAAAATTAAGATAAGAAGAGGTCCTATTAAACTTCCTTGAGGTTCACCCGATGTAACTTCTAGATCAGAATAGGCTTCTCCATCAACGACGACATACTACGACCGAGTAGTTAGAAAATCGCGTATCCATTCATAAAGTTGACCCGATATACCGTACGCTCGAATCTTCGATAAAAGTCGGTTGTAAGGCACGGAATCGTAGGCTTTCTGAAAATCTCATAAAATTTCTTCAATTTGTTAATGTGTCTCAATAACTTTCATTACGTCGTGTGGAAATAGGGCGAGCCCACATGATCTTATCTTCCTAAAACCGTGTTAGTTCGAAGTAACCAAATTGTTTTCATCTAGAAAGTTCATCATATAATATGCTACAAAACTCTACTACAAACAGATGGGACTGTAGTTATTAGAATTTCTTCGATCTCCTTTCTTGAAAATTGGAGTTACCTGCGCAATTCCCCAGTCGGAAGGTACTTGTTTCTCTTCTAAGGATTTGCGGTATATATCAAACGGAAATGGTCAGATTTTCGCTGCGTACTCTGAAAATACCCTTACTGCGATTTCCCCGATTCAAGAAAGCTAATTGCTTTATAAAACCTGCAGTATGTATTCGTAACGAGTCTATTTCTAACTCCACACGACTTGGGAAAATTGACATGCTGTCTTTATTTTCATCATTTTTGCATTCTGCATTAAGTACGTTGGCTTTATCGCGGCTTTCTTTAACCTCAAATTCATAAGTTAATTAGTACTGGAGTATTGTTTTGAAGATATAAACAAGAATAGCATGCAAATGACATAGCGACTTGCACCAGTATTACTTTCCGAGCGTGGTGGGTGAGCGAGTGACCTCGCATTCGTCAAGACGCCGGTTCGAATCCCTGTCCGGACATCCAGATTTTGGTTTTCCATGGTTTCCCTAAATCATTCCAGGCGAATGCCGGGATACTTGCTTCAAAAGGCCATGGCCGAATTCCTTATCCCCAGTCCCATCCTGCCACTAATGACGTCCATGAGGCGTAAAGCCACATTAAAATGAAAACCGGTTTGGAAATCAAGTATCCATTCACAAATTGTTACAACACACTATACACTCGGTTTTTTGCAAAGAGCGGTTGTGTTGTAGCGTCGAATGCTGTCTGAAAATTACAATAAAAGAAAGAAAAATACATCAAACTATTGGAGTGTATCATTATCTATTTTTTAATCATGTTTCGAAACTATAGAATTAGTTATGTCTCATAGAATTTGTTGTTCTATAATCCATGTTGGTTCGCAGTAGTCCATAAGTTTACATCTAAGAATTTCATAATGTTTGGGCATATGTTCCAGAAATATATTGCAGGCAGAAGTTAGAAAAATGGGCCATCCTTCAAATTACTGTTGGATGTCACCTCATTATTTTACTAATTCTCATTAATGTCATGTGCTCATTTGATTCTGTTTGTCTGTTTAGGTTGCCATTCCTACAAAAGAAACTAAAAAAAAGAAAAAAGGTAAAACTGGAGAGTTATCTGATACCAGATCGGCTACATCAAAAGGAGGAAAATCTGGGAAAAAGTAAGACATTTTTTGAACTTTCATTTGGTGAGCGTGGAGGTGGAAGGTTAAGAAAAACAGCTACTATTTCTATTTTGTGTTTTCCCATCTCATAACCACGTATCGTACCCAGCAAGAATAGAATAACTATTTCTCAGTCATTCAAAATTTTTCCTGTAATTCTCGACGATTCTTGAAACTATCTCCAAAGTGTTCAGCAATTGTGAATATTGTTGGCTATATTAAACCGTAAAATACGACACTGGTCTTAAGTACAGAGGAATTGGGTGTTCTTGTCGAACCGCACCTACCGCACTTCATGGCGCCCTATCCCATCTTCTATTACCTAATTCAGACTTCTTGTTGACAATTAATTACAGTTTTTCCAACATATGTCTACAGTCTTTTTTGCCTCCCTGCTACGCATCGTGGTGGGAGGTGATAAACAAAGCTAATCACTCTATCGTGAAGTAGAAACAAAAGATTCAGGGAAACAAATGAGCTGCAAGTTTTAAAAAATAAAATAAAAAAATTTAAGCAACTACTTAGGGTTTACAGGGCTAAATACATGGATATGGATTTCATTGACGAATTTAAATTCGTAATTGCTTTTTTAGGCGTAATTGTTGATACGTTATATTGATTTTTAAGATGTTAAATTATTATTTCTTAATTCGATAGTAATAACGTATTGAATTTTACAATGTTGAATTTTAATTGTGATTATTTTTTTAATCACAGATATTTTCAGCGTAATTTATTTCTTATGGTTAATTAAAAAAGATTAATTCTTTGCTGATGTTTTCCTTTTTTTAACTTAAAAATTGTTTTCACGTAGTTTAAAAATTCTTGAATTCATTGTGGCTAATAAATAAAAGATTTAAAATTTTAATGAGTTTTAACATAATTATGTATTTACAATACAGTAGTTTATCAAATAAAAACTGTAAGGTAAACAACATATTTATGCCATATTTCTTCAGAATTACTTTTAAACAAAAATATTAAATCTTATTCAAGATTTTTTTCCCTCATTTTTATTCAGTATACCTATTATTTTAAATGGGGCATTTTATTGCTTTTATAGTTATTATTACTTAAATTTCCTTTCTAGGCCAAATGCAAATGCTTTAAGACTAAACGGTTTCACTTTATCGCCACCGGATGGAGCAATATCTCCAAATAGTTCTGCTGTTATTCGGGTAGAATTTTGTCCAGATTCTGAAGGAAAATTTTCTGAGGTATGTATAATTGCTCTTCTATCAAACAATATTAATGGTAATATATACATCCTTTGAGGCTGTGAGGTTTATCTGTGAATACAATGTACGTAAATAGAATCCTCTGCTTTTCCCGCCAAACACATAATATTTTAGTCAGCCAATCATAGTAATTTCCAATTTTCTTATTCCATTTTCGGGAAGTGTCTTGTTGAATCTCCAAACTAAATTCTCCGTAGCACTGGCTACGCTATCCTTAACTGTAGGGAGGGTTAAGCTGTGTCTCTAGCCACCCAGTCCGCTAGCAGTCTATTATTGAGAATACACGACCCTAAAAAGAAGTCGGCCCAACGGCTGCCATTTCCAAGTCCACACAAATTACAAAGATATGTCGTAATCGTTTGAAAATATTCCACTAACCAATTGAAATAATTGCCCCTTTGGAACTTATTTTTATTAAAATAATCATTAGAAGTCCGATCCGTAGCCTCAGGTGGTTAAGGCACCGTGATTGCGTCCAGCGGGGTTAGCTGGTTCGAGTCTTGGTAAAAAAAAATGATCATCAGGACTTGGCCGGCAGAGTAGTAGAGATCGTAGTGCACAATTTAACCGATGTCCTGGGTGTTATGAGTGAGGGAATACGACACTGTCGGATGGGGACGCTAAGCCATTAGGGCTGAATGGGCTGTCACCGGGTTTCACAAACAACACTCTATTCTGAACACACGCGCCATCACAGTGATCCACACATACAAGCAACGGGAAACGAGTTTTTTTTTTAATTGCATTTGGCAACGGAGGCCATACAGCCAGCTCAATGTAATTATTATAGTTTTCAGTGTTTAAGTCGTCATCCAGTATATATATTGTATTTTTCCAATGTAAGGACGCCACAGGGCGGACAGGACATTCACACAGATACACAACACTTAAACATCCATGCCCACGGCAGGATTCGAACCGGCGACCTTCGGCGGAGCTAGCACTCTAGCCCCTGCGCTACCGAGGCCGGCGGGAAACGGGTTCATCTTCCATCGAATGTTATTACCTTCTCTATGGTAACCACCTACGCCAGAAATCGCGTATCGCACCATAAGAAGAAAAATTATTATAACTGTACAGGTGCACTTGTAAATGTCCTTTCCATATGAATTTTATTAAAATATTTATAGTTATTGTTTTAGGTTGTTCTGTGGACAATATGAGAGCCTCTATACAGACAGAACGTTTATACGGTTTAGCTACTTTGCCTTTATCTAATTTTTTGGTAGGGTGCTAATGACCCAATTTCGATGCTACCTGAAACGCGGACAAAAATAACAAATATGTGTGGGTTTTTTTTTTTTTTTTTTTTGTAGGAAGTGACGTATGGTTAACTGTACGTTAGATTTTTAACTCTTATTTAACGCATTTTGCATTAAGCTGTTGATGTCAATATCTAATAATATTATCAATTATATAGTAATATTGACATTAAAAATAATTATATATACTGATCCACATCCCCGAGATTATTCTCACATGGGATCAAAGTGAACATATCTATCTATCTATCGAGTATCATTAAAGAATGCAAGTATAAACCACTCATTGTTCATATGTATACTCACAGCTAAATATGTTATTGCAATCATGAGACGATTCTACAGTGATAACAGTTATATCATCAACGGGCAAACAGTGCACTGTGAGTACAACTGAAAATTCTCTGTCTTGTAAAGCAGAAATAAAAATCAAATCAACAAATAACCCTCTCTTTTTTCAGGAGGTGGATGTCAGTATTTCGGAAGTATCTCCATTCGAGACAACGTGCAGTTTGATTCAGATATACGGAATCGCTTGCCTGCCTGCAATCGACTTTTCTAACATCGACAGCATGTTCCAGGAGCATTATATCAGTGAGAGTGTTGACATCTTTAAATGTCCACCAGGTGTAAGTATGTTGTACCCCGCTTTGGCATGTGACTCGTTGTCAGTCATTACTATTTACGTTGCCAGTTTCCTCAAAAGATATTTTATCTAATACGCCAGTAACAATAAGTTTAATTTTAAAATGCGATTTGATCTCATCAGTTCTTCAGTAATTCTGATATCAATAATTTATGCACCCATATATCTTTAACTTTTAATTGTTGCTAATAATATGACTGTTATTAGACATTATGATACGCAGATAACAAACACTTGGACATGTGAAGGGTTCTGTTGTTTTTCCTCTACACCTTTGTTTAATAATATACTGTAGCACACCGACATACTTTTTTTCATTTTGAGTATCTTACTAATAATACTCTTACTATTAATAACTGCAATGGAACTTGGACCAATCTCTAACTCCCTTACCAACAAATGAAAGCTTTCTTAGTCCATGAAAGCAGTAATCAGTAACTTCTAACTTGTTAATGTTCATTGCCCACTCGTTCCGTTAATTCATGGTCAGCGTATTACACAAATCCAGTACTCTCTTTACTCGCCTCTTCCAGGAAAACGACTTTCATACCACATCTATTTCATGACTTCTCGGCGGGTTCCTATATTTGTAAACCATGAGGTTTCTATAATTGACTATGATTCCTAACAGCATTGGATCAAATCCAGACAGATGTTATTTTAGACCCCAAACAAAACGCGATGAGAACGAAATTGGATTTTACCGATGCATTCGCAAGTCAAGATTTTTTTTTCTCTTCACTCACTATCGTGAAGACTCAGAGACGTAATCTCACCAACACAGAAAACAGAATTCTCTACGAGCTTTTCGTATCGTCGGTCTGTTGGACAGTGAGCGAGGTTTCTTTACGCCTCGTCGACGGCGAGGTCATTAGAGGTGATGAACGATGTTGTTACCTTTGAGTCTTGTGAAAGGTGTATCTTTTAAAGCAGAAAACACAAAACATGATGGCCGATGCGCAAATAGCTTGTTACAGGATTCCCAAAATAACACTTAGGCGTTACAGCGTACTTATCCAAACAGCTGGATCCCTAAGTGATGTCTGCAGTATCTTTTTAAACACTATTTATATTTGAAGCCCAAAGTCAAAAAATGGACTCCCATCTGTCACTTCAACGGGTAAAAGTTTAGCTCAACTAGCTTCTTTATTTCGTTCATATAGCGCCTTTATTCTTGCCATAACTGGTGCTTTAAGTTTGCATAAAAGTGTTTAATTCTCCATTTAGTGCTCCGATCCGTACGCCGTATTATACACCAAACAAACCGAGAAATTTTTCCGTTTTTCAAATGGAATCTGTATTGCCAAGAGTGAACCATCACCGAGAGATCCGTACTCAAATGATGTATCAAATAAATTTTTAAGCTCTTTTTTTTTAAAAAAAAATAGAAAGTTATTTCGAATAAAAGTCATGATATGTTTCGCGAAATTGTCTTTCGTATGGAATGTATTAATCAGACACGGCTCTTGGAGGGGAAAAAAAACTAAAATATTTTTTAAATACTAAGTATTTTCAGAACATATTTATCATCCAATTCACGAAATTCTCAGTCAGATGATAAATACCGAATTCAACAGGATTTTCCTCCGAAAAGTTAAAATATCTAGGTGAGAATGTAAATAAAAGATTATTCCAATTGTGAAATAGTTGCGTGTACAACATACGTTTATAAATACTTTTAGTATCTCCATAGTAGGAATTGATTGTAAATGCATCGCTTTGACATCTCAGATATAAAAAATGTAATTATGGTAGTATTCAGACGAAGAGAACGTTTAATCTGTTTCTGTTTGTAAATTAACCTACATCTTTTCCTCACAAAACGACCTTAACATGATAGTAGAAGCGATAAGGGCGACGTGGGCAATAACCCAAATGTTTGAGAAGTTTCTCCTTTACAAACGACTCCGCATCAAGCAAAAATCGGATTCAACACTATCTGACGACATACTTCAGTAAACATGCTAAATTATACCTTACAGATATTTTTAAATTTAGCTATCGGATATTTCCAGAGATAGTTGTAAGAAACTGCTTTCATACGATTATAGAAACACAGAAAGTATTTGACGTTGTTAGGAACCTATTACATCATTGCTTTAAGGCGCTACAGTGAAAAGATAATGTAGGGTATGGTAAGCCACCACCTCAACTGTACTGGAACCCTCAAATCTTCTGGGTAGCTTTCAGTGTGGATTCAGGGAATTCCGTTCTACGTTACGTAACACCCAATACCAGTTCCTGTGAGTTACTCAAATGGAACTGACTGCAGTGATAAAGACGTCACCCTACAAAGAATCATAAGACGCAGAGCCAGAGGCTGAGTTTTTTCCCAGCCACCTTTCACGCAACAAAACTTTATTATCACCTGTGAATTATTCTCATTTTTATCGGTTGATACACGGTTCCACAGAGTTAATAAATTTAAAGAACAAATTTAAATTTTACATCCCTCTTTCGTGGCTATCTGAAGGTAACCTTTTTCGTAAATAATATTTTTTGCATCGTGGACATTATGGTCATTATTTCTTGTATCCTGGTTTAAGGTTTTCCCGTACCCTTCTTTGAATTGTACAAATGCGCTTCCAAATATCATTTCAAATTATAATCTTTCAGGTTGATGAACACTGTGTCTACATAAAAGGAGAAAAAAAGCTCCTCTTCAACAGTGTTTGCCTGGGAAGAACTCTGACAGCAGGTATTAGATTACATAACCCTGGATTTGTTACATGTGAAATATCTGCTCTGCTTATCTCTGGAACCAACCAAAAGAAACCAGAGGATACCGCATTCAGCTTGAAAAATTCAAGGTTATGCATTCTTCCACACACAACTGAAGTAATGGAGGTGGTTTTTGCTCCACAAAATCTGAACGTAAGACAACATTATATTTACTTTGAATTCAAAAGTACTTTTAAGTATTTGGGTTGATATTGAAAGCAGCAACCAGTCACAATTTGTTGTTATTATATTTATTTAACCATTACCAGTTTCGAGCAAAATGCTCATCATCAGATGGTTTGCATTTTTAATGTTACATTTTTTTAAAAATGCATATACAATTCCAAGAATCTGGCGAGGTATCAGTAATAATATTTTGTCAATGATGGATTGGTGGAAATCAGCGACTGTGATATAAAATTGTGACTGATTGCTGCTTTCAATATCAACCAAATTTCATATCACAGTCGCTGATTTCCACCAATCCATCATGGGCAAAATATTATTACTTTTAAGTAGTTTGTTTTTTTGATTAGTTACAGATTTTTATGTTTCCATAAAACCAACAAACAGGTTCTAGTTTCTTCCATGGGACGACTAATTCTATATTCAGGCCTTTAATTAGCACATACGTTCGATTTTGACAGTATTTAATCATTATGTAATAACTCATATACCACACAATCTAGGATAGCTGGAGATATGCAAACGAATATTACCGTGATCTTTTCATTCGCAAGGTGTCTATTTGATATTACATAGTAACTAGAAGAAAATTATAATTATTGTAAAGAAACACGCGGTGCAGAAACTAATATTATCCCACTCAAGATCAATACAAAATAATAAAATTAAATTTGTATGAAAACTAGTTTGAAATTGAAGGCACTATACTATGAGTAATATTTTTACTATATTAATTAACAAAATTATTCTTATATTTTCATTTTAAATATAACATATTATTTTAAACGGACGTATGTGCTGCAATACATATTTACAGAATTGCGTATTGATGGGTAGCCTATATCCATGTGATATGTTTAACGAAAATATATACCAGAAGAAGAACTATGTCATGAATAAAACATCATATATGTCAGTTACAATTACTTATTAGAAGTAAAGATGGAGTACTAATCCAGAGTCATCACATCACGCCTGTTGATGAGCCGGTAGCGGGGATTCAAATGACCTTTAATGTTGTACCTGTGAAAATTGATCGTTGTCACAGGGAAATAACACCTAGTATCATCATCATTACAGCTGTCACCGTAATTGACTGTCTTTTACAAAATCCGATAAGGCGTTTTCGGTAAATATCCTTGTAGAATCTGAGATCAATGATTTTCCCGGCCAAAGAGTCTGCACATCGCGTAGTAATGCGGTGTGGGATACACACCTCTCACTAGCTTCACCACTCTGTCCTGCTCATGAACATGACGGCCATACTCTTCGATGCACATGGGTTCACAAGAAATAGCGTGTCGATTTTAAACAGCTCGATGTATGTACATACAATAATTTTTTAGAATATTTTTGACTCACATTGTGACTCTGTCTTGCCTTCGGTACGAGGAGGTAATGACTCAACTATTTACTAAATTACAATTTCAGTAAGACTTACTCTATTCAACGTGCAATCACAAATCATGAAGTTGCTGAAATGTACTTTTAAAAAAATCTGAGGAGACTTGATGGTTCCAGAAAATTATCCAGAGAAAAGTCTGCTACCACACTGAAGTTTTAGGATGATAAAGACATGAAACTTAATAATTATAATAGTACCAATTAGCAGAATAGATCAGTTATAAAACAGTCATTTAACATACTAATTATATTTATAATGATTAATAATTAATGAATTAAATGAGTCTAAATTCCGGTAATTCAAATAATAATTCTTAATACTACTGATATAACCTACTCGGTGTTTATAAAGCTTGCAAGTTCAAGCGTTGCGGTTGCCAATGAACTATTTGTAAACGCATGCATTAGTATACCAAATTTCAAATACTACTAACTACTGCCAATGGCAATATCCACAGGTAGGTTTAATGGTACTCATCAGTTATGCGCCAGAGCTAGCTATCAGACACGTGATATTTAATACTTCGTCACTGAAGATGTAAGGTTCTTTGATAAAGGTGAATGAAGACAAATTAATTCAAATAACAAACCACATACTCTTTACACACTCGCAGCGAGGCTCAACCACCCACGTTCAAAATTCGTATCCATAAGTGAATAATTCAAGATTTGTCCACTGCTCGGTACACAGTACGCCAGCCACCTCGGAACTATTATCCGATCACGACTACAACACTCCCAGTTGCATTATCAAATTTTTATTTGCCTTAATTTTCTAGTTTTAACAATGCGTTGTGCACTTTATCAGCTAACGTGTTCACAAATTTGTCGTAGTACTTCATTACTTGGTTATGCTACATTCATCATATTGCACGAGGAATTTCACGTAACACTGTAATAGCTATAGTCTTCACAAACTTTTCAAATCCTTAACCCCACGACTTCTTATCGTTGTAGAGCTGGTTACTACAGGTTATAGGTTAAGTTTGTTTTTGCATGAAGATTCGCCGAAAATCACACCGCTGGTTGGTACAGCATTATTGAATTTTTCACTTCAGAGACAGTGCGGTCGCCGAGTGGAACGTTCAACTTTCAAGCAGTCACTGTTCTTAATGAATCCGCAAACTATTCAGCCCTTCCTTCACAATCTGTATATGTTTGAGTACCCAGCTTTTTCATGTACAGCCACCGGTTATAAGTAATGTTACGATGATTTGTCTGACACTTAGGTGTTTTGTATCACTGTTAATTAACTTACAGAACAGCGCAAATAGAAGAACTTCATTAGCATTTCAGCAGGTTTAATTAAAGTTGGTAGCGTAGAGGGGGAGGAACGGCATTTTTATTACTCATTTGACGAAGTTTGGAAATTCGACCTCAATTTATGAATTACCCGGCGAACTTTGATTTTCCCGCCAAAATTTGAATTTCCCACCACCAGATGTGACGTCACCCGTGATTACAATTTCCCGCCTCCGGTGTTTTACTGTATCTTTAACGGCACTCCCTACATGGGCACTGGCTGGATTACTATAAGGGAGGTGTATCTGTTTTTTTTTACATTATATATAACACTTATTACTTATTAACTAAGGATACTGAATTTATTGACAAGGTGTTTAACAAATTTGGATAACAATCTAGGCGCCTTAAGTTACGTGGGTGAGTCAAATGAAAACCTTAAATATTATTTATTGTGCAGAAGTGGTACAAAGCTGTATCACTTTTCAACATAATCTCCCCCAAGCTCAATGCAAGTCCTCCAGCGCTTACAAAGTACATAAATTCCTTTAGAAAAAAAAATATTTTGGTAATTATTTTGGTAGTCCGCGCAACCACTCATGCACCGCGTGGCGTACCTCTTCATCAGACCGGAACTTCTTTCCTCCCATTCCTTCTTTGAGTGGTCCAAACATATGTAAATTACTTGGGGCAAGGTCTGGTGAGTATGGTGGATGATGAAGACACTCAAAATGGAGGTCTGTGATTGTTGCAACTGTTGTACGGGCAGTGTGGGGCCTTGCATTGTCATGTTGCAAAAGGACACCTGATAACAGCAATCCACGTCACTTTGATTTGATTGCAGGCCGAAGATGATTTTTTAGGAGATCTGTGTATGATGCACTGGTGACAGTGGTCGCTCTAGGCATGTAATGCTCCAAAATGACACCTTTTTCGTCCCAAAAGAGAGTCAGCATAACCTTCCCTGCTGACGATTCTGTTCGAAAGTTCTTTGGTTTTGGTGATGAGGAATGGCGCCATTCCTTGCTCGCTCTCTTCGTTTCCGGTTGGTGGAAGTGAACCCGGGTTTCGTCCCCAGTAACGAGTCTTGCAAGGAAGCCATCACCTTCTCGTTCAAAGCGCCGAACAAGATCTTCACAAGCATCAACACGTCGTTCTCTCATTTCAGGAGTCAGCTGCCGTGGCACCCATCTTGCAGACACTTTGTGAAACTGGAGCACATCATGCACAATGTGGTGTGCTGAACCATGACTAATCTTTAAACATGCTGCAATGTCATTCAGTGTCACTCGGCGGTTTTCCATCATTATGGCTTTAACTGCTGCAATGTTCTGTGGAGTCACAACTCGTTGTGCCTGACCTGGACGAGGAGCATCTTCCACTGAAGTCACACCATTTGCGAACTTCCTACTCCATTCGTAGACTTGCTGCTGTGACAAACATGCATCACCGTACTGAACCTTCATTCTTCGATGAATTTCAATATTTTTCACACCTTCACTACTCAAAAACCGAATAACAGAAAGCTGTTCTTCCCTGGTGCAAGTCTCAAGTGGGGCAGCCATCTTTATATTGATACTGCGACGGTATTTGTGCATATGCACCTACAGGTCATTCTGCACGTTTCTTGTAGCACGCTTACCAACTTACAGGATAACGTCGCGAAATTTCGATTTTTTATTACAAATTTAAAGTTTTCATTTTACTCACCCTCGTATTATTCAAATAATAAAATTTTTGTTTCTTAATCTTTTTCTGTGTATTTTCTTTCATAGTAGGGGAGTGCAAGTGCACCCCCTTGCACCGCCCTCCCCCGGCGCCCATGAATCCCTCCCTACTATTAGATAACAGCGGCTATATATATTAAATTTTATGTCTTGGTCATTTTTTTCTAATTTAAAGAAAGGTTCTATAGCTCTGTACTCATTTGAATGTTTTTATCATTACTTAGGAATGGAAAGATACGTTACAAATTAGTTCAGCTTCTCCACCCGTTGGTAAATCTTTGAACCCCAAAGCAACTACGATTCAACTTGAAGGTGAAGCAATTATTCCACAGATCAGTTTGATTCAACCAGAAAACAACGGGAAAAGCGAGAGTGCAATTATGTTCCATCCAACACTTGTTCAGCAGTTTTCAATGAAAAAGCTGAAATTTCGTAACGTTGGAAAGATTTCATGCAAGGTAATTATGACTATCATTAGCATTCTCCTACATGTTAAGTTAAAGTAATATTTTTCTCATTTTTCTGTGACATGTCTTAACAACCACTTGATCCGATGGTTGCTGGAATAATGTTCTCTGGTTTAAAATATTTAATTTTACCACGATGGACGACATGCTTAGGCGGTAATTTCCCTACAGACATATTCATCCCCTTCTTATTCTTCTTCCATCGTTAAGCTCAGGATCTTAGGGGTGCTATAGAACTTATCTAGCAAATGTGTGTGTGTTTTTCACCCCCTTTTCCAAAATCTTTTTATCGTCTCGCTGAGCATCTTCCTATGTTCCTCCGTCCAGGTATTCCTTCTTCCAATATATGCTAATGAATAATTATTTATAGTGACAGCATTACAATGATTAGCCTTATTCCAACTAACAATACTATTCTTCTGCTTATTGAAAAAAAATCTGATGATTATCTATTAGACACAAAATAAAGTTATTCACAGTCATAGATTTCCTCTTTATCAGTTATTTCAACGCCAGAACAACCAAAAGTTCAAAATTTTAAATTCACTTGTTCCTTAACGAGCAAAAAAAATAAGGACAGAGATAAAGAAATCATTTCAATTAATATAATTGCACGCTTCTAATTAAATAATTGTTTGTTCCCTTTTTTCTTCTGTCGTCCTGATTCTTCTGAGTTTTGACCAACATCCCAGATCCTACGTCAGAATAACCTTTACGTTTCCGGTTGCCTAACCTCTTGCCCGCTAATGCACCTTCCACCTCTTGTCAACTTGCACCGTATAGTCTTGATAACCAGTCCGAAAACCTTTATTCGTTTGTCTTCGGTAAATATTGCTAACTGGCTATATTTAAAGTAAGACCGAAGCTTTTCACAGCGTTTAAATAAATAAACACTTCTCGGGCTCCCATTTAAGTGGGTTACTTTTAAAACCATGAGAATCAAAATATGTTATCAAAAGCGTAAACGAAGCACGATATAAAATATTTCATACATCGATAGGGAAAATCTGTACTTTTGGAGAAAGATAGAATGCTCCAAACAGCTGCTAATTTTTCAAATATTAGCAGTAAAATAAAATATCTTATTAGTACTTGAAGATACTTTGAAATAGTGTAGAGTAACTTCTTTGCTCATCAGGAGAGTGCATAACTTTGTCTGAAACTGTACCTCACGGAAATACTTGCTACACAATATACATTAACTGAAGTTTAAATCAATATCTACTGCTCGAGTCAAGTGTTTTCCTGTTTTCTCCAAGCTGCTGTGACAATATCAATAAGCTTTTCCTGGCAGATGTTGTTTTATGTTTGGTTCTAGGTTATATTAATAATTTAATTCAATAAAAAAAATTAGCTTGATTTTATTCAGAAGTGACATAACTCTTTTAATTAGGCGTATATCGCTACTGTTTAGAGTTATGATTTTTTCTTCATTTAATATTATATTTATAAATATAATTGATGCCATACAGTCTATCAATCAATTTTATCACAAATTTTGTTTATTGGTTACATGTACAAAACATTATTTTTTGTTTCAGGTAATAGTTGATTTCTGTGAAAATTCGGGAAGAAATTTTACATTGTTGCCTCATAAAGAAACTGTTCCACTATTAATGAATAGTTTATTAGCAGACGGTAACTATCTAACATTAGTATATATCCTGTATAATTAATATTAAGTTATTTTGTTTAAGGCTTCCAATTTTATATTGGCATACAGAGTTCACATTACCATAATGAGATTTTTCCATGCTATTGTTTGGGAAAACGTTGTGTGGTGCCAGCTCAGCTAAGGAATCTTACACTTTTGATTTCATACATCCTGTCAAATTTTTGAAGAAGTCTAAAATTCGATGTGGAAACTGACAATTCCGTTATTTGTTCCAATCGTGAATCCCTTTCACCCATAAAAATAAAAACAGCAGCCCCAGGAATGGTGTAAATATATTAATGATATACTAGGTAAGATATTAACAAGAATGGCAGGTAAGCAATTCCAATTCACCAAAAATGTATTGTTTACAGAACTCTGTATTTCATATATTACACTTTTTATGGTAAATTTCTAAAAACAAATTTTTATTTCTTATATTGCATTATAGTATTTTTTTATTTTTTTGCCTTAAAGTATTTAAAGTTAAGTAAAGATGTATTTTTTAATTTGCAGAGTTACATTTATTTTTTTCTGATGAAATTTAATTTAATTTTACCCGTTATAACTAAACAGTACGATACTGATTTATTAACTTTAGTTTTCATGACGATTCTGTTATTGTAGAATATTTATTAAAAACTTTCGCCCCACGTTCACTCCATTGGTTGCGGCATTTGACTGTATGTTTAACTAGTTCGGGTCCTGGGAATGAAGGAGATTTCCATCACAAAAATCCTAAACACCAGATTCAGCACCAAAGTTCTGGGGTAAATCCCAACTCTCTCCGCAGTGCGGATGGAGAGAAGACATACGGCATTGCTAAGGCGCTTCGTTACTACTGGCGGACCCCTTTGTGTCCTTTGTCCGGCATCAAGTTTTACCCCCTCCCTTCTTTCGTTCATTCTCAACACGAAACAACACACTACACTTAATATGCACTGAGCAGGACAAGGGCAGACTACCACTGTTTAAATTTCCCAAGAAAACCTACAACCATCCTAGCCGTCGAAGAGAAAAAGCATTAGCAGTTTATGTATGATTATTTTGTGATGTTATTAGTTATTATACCATGGTGACGATGGTTAGTATTGTTTAGACTGCGGAACTTACTGAGTTTATCATTGGTCAATTTCGGGTTAGAGAACTATTTGAATTGCTGAACGTTTCCTTATTTTGTCATTCTTCGAACTTACATTTACAACCAAACTTTTTAAAAAATATATCGTAAGTAACATTCTGTAGGTGTACTTACTAGATCTCGGACGGGGATTCGAACCTGCGTCATCCTAAATGCGAGACCAGAACGTTACGGAACAGAGGCTGTCGGTGGAAATGTTCATGCTTTTTCCCCGTTTACGCCTAGTCGAAGTCGAGGTCATTAGAGGCGGGAAAGAACTGGGGATAAGGTACGGAAAGAAATTCGGCCATGGCCTCTTGAAGGAAGCATCCCGGCATTCGATTGGAGTGATTTGGGAAATCCATGGAAAACCCAAATGCCGGGACGGGGATTCGAACCGGTTTTCCTCCCGAATCCTAGGCCAGAGCGTTAACCACTTATCGACCACGTTCGATTAATTATTATGGGCTGATTTAAAATAAACATCGGCAAAGACATTTTGAATGACTGTTGAGTTATAGAACTGCACAGAAACTCTGCCTGTGATAATTGAAGAATTCTGTGCGTTGCGAAGCCGCCACGTGTTGCTGTCGGAGTCTCTAGTCTTCTTGGCATTGAATCAAAGAGAACATACACATACTGCATAATACACTGCCACGTGGTTTGTAGGCGCCTCCAAGACGTATCGTCAGTGGTTACAGTTTCCGCCCAACCATACTAGTCCAGTCATTTAAGCTTAAATTAGTAAGAAATCTCGGAATTCGAGATACCCAGCTGTCTGTAAATACTTGTATATTGACACCCTAAAAGTGGTCTCAAAAACCTACATATGGTAGGGTGTGCGCAACTATTAAATTTCGAGGTCAAAGGTCACAAAAAAAAATCGTTTTTTTTTTTGCGCTTTTTTTCTAAATATCTCATTTCCTATGGGTTTTTTGCTATTTTTATTTATATCAAATATTGTATGAATACAAATTCTCTACAAATTTTGTCTAAAAATTATTTTTATACGGTGAACCGTTTTCGAGATAGAGGGCGGAGAGCGCGCGGTCACAGCATCACTTCAGGTCAACCGGTGCCTCCGGTCGAAAACGCGCCATGTATAGTTGATGAACTATCGATAAATCAATTATTATAAATATTTGTCAATTTTTATTAACTATTATATTATATTTATCATTTTCTTCAGTGCAATAATACTAATAACCGTTACCTGAAATTAAAAAATAATTAAGGGAAAAACTTAAATCATATTATAATTATATTCCCATTTACACTAATGACATTTTAAATAGAAAATAATTAAGTGCATCTTCTTTAAAATCTGTAAATTTAACAATCCATTCCACTACGTCAACAATTATACCTGGGAATTATACGGGCCCCTATTTTACACTACGGACCTTTTCTATTTATAGCCAGTAGGGACAGATGTTCAATTGTATTGTATAGTTACGACCGTCTTCTCTTTCTTTCAGTTTGAATCGTATTTTGTAACTACGGACGTACTATTTCAAGAACTATGGCTGATTTGTGTTTTCTATGTAATAAGTCAGATTCGGGAGGTGAATCGCTTATTGAAGTAGTGCGCGGTATGAAATCTCTACGAACTGCAAGTGTCGAACGAAACGACGGAAAAATTGATTATTTAAAATCAGTAACTCTGTTAAAGTGCATGAAAAGTGCCGAGTGTTTACATTAGTAAAAACTGTATCCAAGCAGCAAAACGGAAACAAGAAGAAGGAGAAACTATAACTTCTCCACTAGTACTCCGTAAAAAACGAGGTGAAGTGTTTGATTTAAGAATCAATGTTTATTTTGTGGCGAAGTTGCTGATGAGGCTGCAGAGAAAAAGAAATGAGAAAAATACAGGCGGAAGATAAAAATGTGAGTACTCTTGAGTTCAAAGATACTGTTATCAAAAACCAGAAGAACGTGGGGATGATTTCTGAGAATTGGTGAAAAGTCGTATAATTTTACAGTATGATTTGATCGCTGCTGAAGCGAAGTACCATGCTGCTTGCTTTACAAACTTTTCAAATAATCATCATCATCATCGCCTCTTGAGAAACCTCGTCAAGATAATCAAGTTACAGAAGCTATGTTAGAGATTTTCAATTACATCGAAAATAATAATGATTCTCAATTCACACTAAAAGAGCTTAAAGATGTCTTGACAGGGTATGTGCCAGAAGATAAAACTATCATTACAAGACTACAACAGAAGTACTTAACCGATATCGCAATTACGAAGAAAGTTGGAGCTTTCACAATCATTTCTTTCCGTGAATGCATAAGCTAATAGTTCTATCAAAACTTGGTACGAAAGTAAAAAAATAGATCCTGAAGCAGAAAAGGCTAAGAATTGTAGAAGCTGCGGCAGCAATTATTAGAGAAATCTGTGAAAAGTCTCGATCATCTCCGTTATATGCATTACGTCAAGTCTGCAAAACTTAATAAACCTGTGCTGCTTTCAAATATTCCACAACAAGTGCAGCTGCTCATCAACATTTCAAACGTGTATATTATCAAGTTCAAACTTGGTTAGGGCATGATTTGGAACCCCAGGTATGGGGTTGGGCAATGCGAAACGATTTTTTGGAGCCTATCATGACAATTTTACCACCTGCTCCAGAAGATTTGCTAAATACAATTTTCTGCAACTGCAAGAGTGGTTGTGGTTCGCGATGCGGATGCAGGAAAGTGGGCTTGCAATGCTCTTTAGCTTGTGGCCAATGTAATGGCAAGCTTGTCTCAATGCTCTACCATATCAGAGCGACATTAACGAAGATGGAACCTTTGACCCCGAAATCATGGAAGAACATGAGACAAATGTCGTTGAAGACGGTAATGAAGACCAGTTTGAAATTTACCAGCAGCCGGAAGACGACGAAGAAGAGGATGAAAATGATTAAAATTATAAATTGTAGTTTTTGTACCCTTTATTCCATTTTTTTACTTTTAATAAAAATAAATGTATTGAATGATATTTTTTAATAAAAAGATTAATTAATAATTTATTTGTTTTTTCAATCATGTAAGAAGTTATTAATATCAATTAGGTTAAAATTCAAATATAATTCCTATATTTTCATTAAACAATTCTGCAATTACATGGGCAGGTAAATGTTGTTAAATAAATTAATATTGAATAAAAAGTGGGTAGGTTAGGAAAAAAAATGATAAAATATAATATAATAGTTAATAAAAATTGACAAATATTTATAATCATTGATTTATCGATAGTTCATCAACTATATATGGCGCGTTTTCGACCGGAGGCACCGGTTGACCTGAAGTGATGCTGTGACCGCGCGCTCTCCGCCCTCTATCTCGAAAACGGTTCACCGTATAAAAAAAAAATTTTAGACAAAATTTGTAGAGAATTTGTATTCTACAATATTGATAATAAATACAAATAGCAAAAACCCATAGGAAATAAGATATTTACAAAAAAGCGCAAAAAAAACGATTTTTTTGTGACCTTTGACCTCGAAATTTAATAGTTGCGCACACCCTACCATATGTAGGTTTTGAGACCACTTTTAGGGTGTCAATATACAAGTATTTACAGACTTACAGCTGGGTATCTCAAATTCCGAGGTGAACTTACTATAATGACTGGACTAATACCCCAGACATACAGGCCAGGGAAGCAGAGGTATCCGTCGCTCTTCGAAGAAGGTTTGCACATTCATCGCCACATTAAAATTAAATGAAAATTAAGTAAGCTGTTAAGGAAATTTTGTTTTCATATCTTCTCACTGTAAACATTTTCCAGTTTGTTTCCAATTAAATTGATTAGTTTTTTCTGTACGAAGTATTTAAATGACGTCTTTGATAGAGGCGCAATGAGTTGATTTTTCGGAGAAATGCAATACACATAAGCTTTCATCATCCGATTAGTATCATAGTTTTTTCGATTTTACTTTGTATTTTTGCAGTTTGTTTGATACAGTACTACTTTAAATCGTTTAATTTTGTTACATAAGTGAAATGTTGATTTAGTCTTTGCGTTTCGGGCAGCTTAGAGAAAACAGGAGTCTTCAGTTATATTTTCTCTGATATTTCTTGCATATGGTCATTTTTTCATTACTGGATAGAAAATCTGCTTTCTACGTGCATGTACTCTTAGTATTAGTACACTATAAAAGATAGCACAAAAGTAACTTACACTCTCTGTACATTGTCTAAAGCTACACAGAATATTATGTGCTACATAGTTGTAACGGGTTTTCACGTGTTCTTGCAGATTCTCATTAGCAAGAGACCTGATGAAGGCAACAGAGGACGTTATCGCTACGTTGTCATCGTTTAAAGAATTTTTTTTTTTTTTTTTGCTATCGTCAGTCTTTCGACTGGTTTGATGCAATCCTCAATCCTTTCCTATCCTGTGCTAACCTCTTCATTTCTACATACTCCTTACAACCCACGTCCTCAATTACCTGCTTCATATATTCTAATCTCTCTCTTCCTCTACAGTTCTTACCTTCGACTGTTCCCTCCACTAACAAATTAACCAATCCAGCATGTCTCAAAATATGACCTACCAGCCTGTCTCTTCTTCCATAAACTTCTTTTCTCATCCACCATTTCGAAACTCGCTCATTTCTTACTTTGTCTCTCCACCTAATTGTCAGCATTCTTCTGTGGCACCACATTTCAAATGCTTCAATTTTCTTTATTTCCGGTATTCCTAATGTTTCGCTACCGTAAATTGCTGTGCTCCACACATAGAGTTTTAAAAATTCTTTCTAATTCCTAGATCAATATTTGAAACTAAAAGATTTCTCTTTTTCATGAAGGCTCTTTTTCCTTGTGCTATTCTGCTTTTAACATCATTCCTGCTTCGGTCATCGGTTGTAATTTTGCTTCCCAAGTAACAGAACTCACTCACTTCTCCTATTGCATCCGATCCTATTTTTATTGTATTTAATCTACAGTATTGGTATCATTTCTGCTACATTTCATCACTTTTGTCTTGCTTTGATTTATATTCAGTCCAAAATCTTCCTTCAGTATTGTGTTCATGCCATTCAGTAACTTCTCAATATCCTCAGCCCTCTCTGCTAACAATACAATGTCATCAGCAAATCGTAGCATTTTGATTTTTTCTCCCTGAAAACTTATGCCACATGGAAATTTTTCTTTGGCTTTCTTCATTGCTTCTTCTACATAGAAGTTGAATATTAATGGGAATAAACTACAACCTTATCTCACACCCTTTTTAACTGATGCATGTCTATCGTGATTCTCTACTTTTAATGTAGCCATTTGATTCTTATATAGTTTATTGAGCATTCTTCTACCTCGATACTTTAGACCTGTCTTCTTTAAAATTTTGAACATCTTGTCCCACCTAACATTATCAAAAGCTTTTTCTAAATCAACAAATGCCATAAAAGTATCTTTGTTTTTCTTGATCCGCCCTTCAAGTATTAATCTTAAAGACAGAATTGCTTCCCTTGTACCGCGATTTTTCCTAAACCCAAACTGATCTTCACCTCCTATCTCTTCTACTAAAGAATAGAAACCCGTGAAATCTTCATTCACATATCAAATATATTTTATGTTCCTTTATGTAGTTAATTTAAGTAACCAAATAATTTCATTTCTTTGTATGTCCCTTTTACATTAATACATAGTTGGCGTTTATTTGACGCACATGCAAAAACGTTTGAATGTTTTTATCTATATGAAACTACTCAGCATTTCAACCGTTTGTAGTTTTCTCCCACACATTTTATCATCAACAACATCCCAGAGGTACTGGAGTAAGATTAGGGGACCATGGTGGGAATTAAACTCATCCAATCGCTCTGCTGTTGAAAATGTTATCAAGATAAGTCAAAACACTTGAAGCGAAGGAATTTATCTATTTGCAACTGGTTAATGAAAAACCACAGTTCGAGCACAATTTAAAATAATACCACAGTACACTAATGTAAGTTACTTTTGCACCACCCTGAATATTCTTTAGCAGTTATTAAATTCATTTGTTCTGACTATTTTCTGAATGCGCTTATTTCATGTTTCAGATCCAATACACTATGCAGCAACTCTCACATTGTTGCCAGAGCAGTTTGCTTCGTTTGATGTAAGGTTTTGCCCAAAAACGTCACGGAGGTTTGACGGGAAAATAAGTATTACTATTCCTGATAATCCTTTCGAGGCATTTTTCATCAGCCTGATGGGTGAAGGGTATGTAGATGACCTTTCAGTTCACGGTCTTCCTTCTATCAATCTTGAAGAAGAAGGAGATATCGAAATTACGATGGTGCCATCTCATTATCACTTAGATTTTGGTTGCTTTCCTCCAAGAAAAACTAATAAGATTTGTTTCAGTATAGAAAACATGTCGGAAGATGTTTACAGATTCGAATGGTGCAACAACGAAAATTTGGATTTCATGCCATCTGTGGGACAACTTAAGCCTGGCAGCTCAAGAGAAATTATAGCGTCATTTGAAAGTTCGGAACCACTTCAGATGGACAAGGTAAGTTTAACGCGTTGATATTTATTGTTGTGCGACACGAAATATGTTATTTGCTTTATGACTGTGACCTTTGTCTTAAACGCGAATGGTCAACATTAACTTTAGTTGATCACATTTGCGTGGCAAAACGAAATTCCAACAGTGGTCAGCCGAACTATCCTTCAAAATCTCCCGTTCACATTTATTTATTCTATAAAATCCATGACTAATGCAAAATTTTCCAGATTAATGCAGATTCCACAGTTCTCACCATGTTTGAGTTGATAATCTAGTAATCATTAACATGTACATATTTGTTGCCTGACAAATGATTTAAAACGTTTGTTTTATTTTTCTTGAAATTCTGTGGGATTATTTTAATAAAAATAAACCATATATAAGTTCTTAGCTATGTTGGGTTTCAAGATTTATTATCGCTTCATGTCATAGTACCATTATGTGCTGGTCACTGCTTTTTATTTAATGATTTCGTTTGAAATTACATCACTGAACGCTAACGCCCTTCTCGTTGGCGGATTTCTTATAATTGATAGTTTAATAGGTTTTAGATTTTAATTAAGGCAACTGGAATCGTGGCTAATATGACTATGTAACTTTTCACTAGCCCAGGAGAGGTGCTGCAGCCGATGACGTTTAGATAGTCTTCTGCTGCCATATCCCCAACGCCAAATTTTCCTGCACTGTCCGTATGGACACGTCTGTCGTATGGAGTATGTCCTACCGAAATATCGAAATTTAACGATTTTCCACGATTTCTGGGAATACAAAAAAAAAAAAAAAAAAATACGAATTTTTTACCGGTTTTACATTTTCAAGTTGGTAACTCTTTTCGTTTATGTTTTACGGGCAATTCCTCGATCGATTATATGTTGAGAAGTTACCTTTTGCGAAATGTTCGCAGGAGTACCCTGTGCCTTACATTCTCGACATTTTTATTGGATTGCCGAGCTAATTCGCTTGTCTATATAAACGACTATACTGATTTTATTTGGTCATTAGTTTTCATCCCTTTATAGAAGAGAAACGTTCTCCGAGTTAATAAGTGAAAATGTCATCAGACGAAGAACCGAGCACAAGCGCGAGTGTAAAAAGAAAAAGAAAAATACGTACAATTTTATAGAAAAGAACTGGAAGAAGAATTTTCTGGTTGGCTGCAAAAATAGTCGTAAAGACGCAAACTACACCTTTTGTAAGAGTTGTAACAAGGATATTAACATTACATCAGGGAAAGACGCTCCCAAAAACACAATTCTTCACAAGAATATTCTGTATCATTATAGAATATAGAATCATAAACAAATAACATTTTTATATGGAAGCATGCCAGCAGATAACTGTCCGGTTCCATTGAAAAACAATCCAATAAAAAATTTAGACATAATTGAACCATCAAATGTTAAAACATGACAAAACTGCCTAGATAATTCCTGTTAGTAGACTCTTTCCCAGTATTGTTCAGAACACTGATTTCCAACAAATTTACAGAGGGTGGCGTATTTTAAGAAACTGTCAACAAATTAAAACATTTCCTGATGCCATTGAACTATTTTAGAATAATGTCAATTTACTAAAGCATGGCGATGACACTCTGTTTGCATTGTTGTCTACGTTATATTTCCAATCCTCTCACCGCCCCATTCGTCCACCAATGTTAAGCGCATATTCTCGCATATTAAACTTATTAAAAACTAACAAAAAATAGCGAAATATGATTTCTAATGAGTTAATCACGTATTACGATAATTGTTGTCTTCGAAATTAATTCCATAATGACTGCAGCTATGGTCAAAGAATATTAGTAAGATCCTAAAGATTGTAAAAATTAAGTAAATTTAAGTTTGTGTTTCTATTTGTTTGGCATATATTTTTGTTAAATAACGCAATAAAGGAATTAATCTAATGACTTCGCGTTATATAAAATGAAGGTAGAACATCAAAATCATCTTATAATGTAACGCTGTTCGCCACATTCTAAGGCGAATTTTTATTATATAAATCATAATGTTAGATTAAATTTCATAAATCTTGGGTGACCACCTAGCTAGTTTTTAGTAATTTCCTAAAGTACGCAAGATTCCATGTGAGGCCTGTAATTCCAATGGTGAACATTCAGTGTATCTTGTTGCAACGAATAATAAACAATTATTGAGCTGTGTAGGGTTGATGCTAATCGTGGTCTTCCCGAGCCACGGCGACAGGAAGTTGGGGAAAAAGGGTTTTGCCGGACAAAACTGCCTTTCACCTTGGGGTGGGCAGTCAACAACAGGCCGCTGACCTGGTGTAAAAACCCGCCACCCGAATACGCTCTCACCCCACGAAGGCTGCCAAATATTTCCGACCTCTGTGATATGCACGCGGGACGAATAAGGTATCGACGATATCACGTGACATCAGGTTGCTAAACTGAGACCCAATCAAAGCGCTGCCCATAACTAAAATCCTGGGAATTTTCTGTTAAATGTGATCTTCGAGGCTACAAGGGCGGAGCCGAAGTTTCCCTTGGAGATGGAAGAGTGACGAAATTCATTCTGTAGCGGACTCCGAAAGTTGGATTTTCTTGCTAACTGCTGCAGTCCGACTCTTGGTGTCGGAAATGTGACGCTGCCGGCTTGTATAGCGAGGCGATGGCTGGAGCAGCTTCCGCACGGCGACACAGTCAGTAATGCGATGATGCAATTTACCAGAACGAGCGTGACTGTAGCCGCCTTCTAAGGGTGAAAACATGCCGAGCAGCTCGCGCTGAAGGTCGCGGCCGCGGTCGCGGTAGATGTTTCATCCACGTGAATCAAAACCATTGTTAGTAATGAGTCAGCGCACGCCGAGGCGGTCGCGGTCGCCGTCGCTGCTCGCGATTCAGCTGCAGGTCGATGCCAGAACAAACTATTTTGTTTTCTCCTCGCGGCCTAGCGCGCCGCTGGAGGTCTGCTTTGCGCTGATTGGCTGAGCTATGTCAAGGCCACGCGATCCAGCTGCTACACTTGATTACGCGCAGCTCGGCTTTCGTATTATACAGAGTGGTGTTGTTTAATTTTGTCTTGTTCTAAATATTGATTTATTTAATGGATGTCATTTCGTTTTATACAACTGCAGATATAAATTAACAATGTACTGACATTGAAAATGCTACATTCTGTATTAAATAAATTATTGATGAAATATTAAGTACAGATTTTTATAAATTGGACAACTACCGAAAAGTTCATGTTTCAAGCAATTAGATAGTAAGCGGTAAATAAATTACAACAAATTTTATAATAATAATAATATTTAATTAAATTCCAATTCAGCGCACGCTCCGGTTTTCAATTTTCTTACGCACCCAGCTTTCCTCCTTTCCTGCTCCCACCAACATTTGCCCTAATTGAAATAATTATCTATTGTTGATGACTTGATTGACTATTCAGAAATTATTACACATCATATACCGACGAATATGGAACATCAGACAATTCTGTCCAACAATCATTATAAATTTAAAGAAAGTAAAAAAAAAAAAAATATTTCGTGTTAATTATTGTTTAAAATAAACTGTTGACTGATTTTGAAATGGAAAATTCTGATTTTTAAATAGAAATTCTGATTTTGGATTGATAAATTTTAGATTTGACTCGAAAATGTTTTGTTAAACGGTATATTACTTTATTTACAATAATTACCATTAATTTATAGTCACGACGAGTTTTCACTCAGCATATATTGGATTGTTGTGGTAACTGTTATAAACATTTGACTTCAGTTTGTCCAGGATTTTACCGTTAAGTTTGTGGTGTGTTTCGTAGGTGGGTATGGAATTAGTCTGGATGGACAAAAGTGAAGAAATTGTTTTAAATAAATTTTTAAAATCTTGCTTTTATTGAATTTGTAATGCAATTATTAATAATTTGGCAAAACAGTAAAACTTCATATAAACGGTCCTTAGCCATTTACAGTTTATGCTGGTTTAAAACTTCAGTAACACACAAAATGCTTATATTGAATGGGTGATAATTTTGTTATGTACACAACACACAAATAAACTCAGTGGGCAAGTGGTACACCCCGCGAAACAAAAGTCTGTTTAAACAAAAAGTAAGTTGGCAGCCGAATTTGAACTTCTAACCCCAAGACACCTGATGGCATCGTTCACTGCACTCGACCCATTCAATCGAATGCACCAGAGTAACAAACAAACCCCAATGTTTCGTTCTAACACTATTTTTATAGGTAAAAAGACAACCAGTAATGTGAGAATGTGTATTGACTAAAAAAAATATTTTAACCTACTGTATTTCAGGTGGCCGTAATAACTTACGAAAGTAAAATAGAGAATGGGTTGCAATCCTATCTAAACGGTACGTTACTTTCAATAACTATTTACGATAATTATCATTATCTTATGGTCACGACGAGTTTTTCCTCAGCGTGTATTGGGTTGGTGTGGTAATTGTTATAGCTAATTGACTTTTCTAGTTCGTCCACGATTTTGGAGTAAATGTACTGAAAAGTTTCTGGTGTCATTCACAGGTATGCGTGGAATCTATTTGGGTGATTTTTCAGTTCTTGATACAAATGGTGATATTCACCTAGCGTTTGTCTCTGTTCATTTATTGGGTGTGAACTGAACTGTCTGTTGCTAGCCCTAGAAAGTAGCCACCACTTTGTTGCTACTGACAGGCCATCATCATCACTATCATTTTCACTTGCACGAATCATTGCAGCGTACACAGACTTAACTAATACTCGGGATAAACACAAAATCCAAACAATGTGCGATGTGTGGCACCTACGAAGGTTTGTAAAGCACTGTTGAACGCTAGCAGCTGTACCTCGAAATCGACAGCGAGCTGCGCCGCAAGCATCTACCGCGACCTTCACGGCGAGCTGCGCGGCAAGCATCTACCGCGACCTACAGCGCGAGCTGCTCGGCATGTTTTCACCCTAAGACAGAGCTCTCGTACCGTGGGCCGTCTTCAATCACTGCAGACGTCAAACGCAGAAATAATAATTTGCCGGAACTAGTTATTTTCGAATGACATATTGTTCATTCGTGGCGCCCTGATTTACTGAAATTTAAAGTCACAGTATTATGATAGCTATGTCTGAGGTCATCATTGCATTGTGCATTGTTTCCAAGAATAATTCTTTCTTGCATATTAATTCTGAAATGGATTTAAAACTAAATTACAATTGTTTGCTTGCTCATGACGGCTAGTTGTACCTCTGAGCGTTGCTTTGTGATTTTGCCTACTTGTGTTTATATTAACGGTAAATTTGCTCAGACTTGTAATCGCCAATGATACTAAATAAATGTCATATTGTGACAGTTTCCCTGTATTCCAAATAACATCGAGATTCTTGCAAAATCCATATTTTCACTCCTTCATAAAAACAAAATTAAAACCCCTCTATTAATATTAATTGTAAATTTATAAATATTAACCATATATATTCATGCCCATCAAGGCCCCCCTACTATACAATCTTTGAATGCCCATTGGAACCAAAATTTTCTCTCCAACGTTTGGTGACAACTTGTCGTCCAGTTGTTGCAGCAGCAGATTGCGCTTTATTTGCTGCATAATTTTATGTCAAACTAGTTGGTGACCACGACTTCGTGTTTGTAAATAACTTTGTTTGTCAGCTACCGACACGTAACCACCATAGTGCACGACGGGAGACTTGCGACTAATACCATACTCAAACATCGGTGAACCGCGCAGGGCATTTATGGCTGCAAAGTGAAATAAAGGGACACACATGTCTTTTGGCGGAAAATAAAAACGCCCTCCATCTACCAATTTCAACCATCATATCTCTCACACCCCCATTGACACCAACATGACACCACAAAACACGCGAAATTTGATTTAAGGGGCTTAATTCGTCGAAAAGTGGGGGTGTAACCGGCTTTTGGAAGGGTGAGACCTAAAAAAAAGGTCTCAAAAAGCTGCGAGGGCGATTGCTAGGGGGGGAGTCTCACGGAGCGGTCCGAAAATCCAGAGAAACACCTCACGTAATTCATGGATGTACCCTTATGACAGCAAAGTGAAACATACTGACACACATGCCTTCGGTCGAAATATGAAAATATCCTTGATCGACCACTTTCAATCACCATATCTCCTACACCCCAACGGCTACCGAAATTCAGCCAACGTTGTGCGCTATCGGTGATTGTATGCTACTACCACACACAAACGCCAGTGGTCTGCGCTTGGTAGTTCTGGTTGCAATGTGAAATATAGGAACGCACACGTCTTTGATAGAAATAGGAAAATGCCCCACGTCGACCACTTTCAACTACGACATCTCAACCCCCCCCTCCCCCTCCCCTCATAGCTACCGACATCTAACATAGTACACGATGGGAGACTCGATGCTACTACCACACACAAACACCAGTGGTTTGCACTGTATAGTTGTGGCAGCAAAGGAAAATATGCGGACACACATGCCTTTGGTCGAAATACGAAAATATCCTTGGCCGACGACTTTCAACCACCATATTTCCCACACCCCCACAGCTACCCAAATTCAGCCAACGTTGTGAACGATCGGTGAATGTATGCTACTACCACACACAGTGATCTGCGCTGGATACTTTTGGCTAAAATGTGATACATATGGACACACACGTCTTTGGTCGAAATACGAAAATACCTCAGGTCGACCACTTTCAACCACCATTTCTCCAACTCCCCCTTAGCTACCGACATGCAACCACCACAGTGCCCAATGCCACACACAAACACCAATGTTCTACGCTATATAGTTATGGCAGGGACATAAAAGTCTATGGTAGAAATATGAAAAATTCCAACATCGGCCATCTCTAACCGTCATATCTCCCACACCACTACAGCCATCGACATTCGGTTTATGTTGTGCACGATAGGAAACTCCATGCTACTGCCACATACGAACACCAGTGATTTTTGCTAGGTAGTGGCGGCTGCAAAATAAAATATAGGGAAACGCACGTCTATTTTTCTATGTGTATAAGATTGGTAGCAAGTCTTGGAGTTTCAAGCTTGATAGTCAAATTGGTATCCAACGGATAGAAATTCTTGTACAGCAAATATTTCCCAGCAAATTGTGATTAAAGGGGTTGTACGTTTTTCATGTATCGATTTTGGGTTCAAATATACCGATATTGGTAGGCAGCTCTACCGATGTCGCTATTTTGAGTCATTAAATATATACGGTCGGCCACTGCATTGTCCCTGGCGGGAGGTAATGCCAGAAATTACATATTAATGGCACTCTTTTGACACTGTGTGTCGAGGAATGATGAATTCACGCATCTGGCGCCAAATACCTCCGCGTTCAGAGTCTGTTAATTTACTATTCACACGACTCACGAGAATACAAATGAAAGCTACTACACTGCACGGCTCATTTATACTTTTCTTCTTCAGTGTAATACAACAGTGACACTTTTAAAGATGAAAGTGCACGTAACTGTAGAAATTTAATGTATTATAACGTATGAAAATAAAGCAGTTGCAATATTATGACACTTAATACAGAAAACTATTTCAATGTTTCACACAATAACTGCTATATGCACATGGCACGAAAGTATAAGAATTATCGTATTTATAGTTATTACAGTAAATAAACCTTTCTTTAATGGGAAAGAATAATCTGCTCCAAGATAAATATGTCTGCATCTTCCTTCAAGAAAATGTACTTCTGTTTAATTACTTTCCAGAAACGGGTGGAATGCACGGTGTGTAAAATATCATGGCACTATCCTGCTAAGAGTGCTGTTGGATTGTGGGATGATGGATTGGATGTGGTGCATTGGTTGTATGAAGACGGTAGTACCACTGCCACGGATTCTAGCACCTTGTAAGTTATGTTTTTACCAAAGTTATTGAAATATAAGGACGCGTTGCAGCCCTGATACATAAGCGAAACATTTAAATTGTTCATCGCTTCAGTGCCTCCTGCAAGTTATTGAAACATCATACACAACTGCAAAGTTTGTTGTTTAATAGATTAAATCAATATATCTCAGTGATTATACATTCTCTTTACTTCTGTAGAATATTTCATGCGAATACACTAGTGCTCTACGTCTTCTTCTTTCTTTCTTTTTTTCTGTGTTCACAAATACTCCCGCAAAAATCTTGAAATACCTTCAAAAAGCAATTTGTGTTAGAATTTCAGAAAGCATCTTTTAATAACGTATCACTGATTTTCAATAATCACTCCAAAAGAATACTGCATAAGAGAAAGCAACAGTCTTTATTCTGAAAAAGGGACAGAATTTCAGTTAATAATGACGTCTGTGTGGTATATATTTAATTTAATTGCAATGGAGCACAGGCTCCGGTGGCAATTTCCCTACACCCCCATCTTCCCCTTATCCTGCACCCACCTACATTTGCTCTATACAAATTTTATCTTTAAATTCTTTCAACGTTTTCGGCAAATTATTCATCATTTCTCTTGGTAACTCATTCCAATCCCTGACACCCTTACCTAAAAAAGAGAGTCTTCCCACACCCTTGTGCCTGAAATCGAGTGCCAGCTTGTGGTCATGTTCATCGTTTCTCTTCCATTCACTACTTTTCATACCTATTGCAATATATTTTCATGCCTCATCGCCAGTATATGCCCTGTACACTCCCATGACCCTCCTCATCCTCCTCCTGTCTTGCAATTAATCCCATTCCAGCTCCTTTATCATATCCGTCACTGATTGCATTCTGCGATAATTTCCAGAAACAAATCTAGCAGACTTTTTTGCACCCTCTCCAACTCCTGTATTTGATACGTATAATGAGGGTCCCATACTACACTACCATATTCGAGCAATAGTCTGACCAAAGTTTTGTAACTCAATTTCTTTACTTACCTCGTACATCCCCTCATCATTTATCTTCATCCCATGTTTACCAACCCAACTAGATATCCTGTCCAGATCACCCTGCAACTGTTTACAATCCTCAATCGTTTTTATTCTTTTATAAAGCATTATGTCATCTGCAAACAATCTAATTTCAGATAGTAAACAATCAACACAATTATTCATTAGAATAGTGAATAGCAATGGTCCCAATACGATACCCTGCGGCACTCCCATTTTTACTTCCACTTCTTTCCTAACTTTCTGTTTTCTACCTTTTAAAAATTCTTCTACCAATCAAATCACTTTCTCATCCACTCCAATAGTTTTTACCTTATTTCCTACCATTTTATGGCTCACTCTGTCAAACGCCTTTGACAGATCTAGTGCTACACTATAAATTTGGCTTCCCTTGTCCATTTCATCTGAAATATCTTGCATATATCCCACCAACTGAGATTCGTATGAATATCTTTGCCTTAACCCATGTTGCCTGCTTGAAAACCACTTACGTTCCTTACATATATTTCTGATGTGGTTGCATATCAATATTTCCATTAATTTACCTACCACCTAATTTGTCTAACTGATTGGCCTGTAGTTCTCTACTCTATTTCTCACCCTTCCTTTATGTACTAGTACTGCTATTGCACTTTTCCAGTCCTGTGGTAAGCAGCAAGTATCCAGACTCAATTTAAATAATATTTCAAGATAAGGTACAATGTCACATCCGGCTATCTTTAAGATATCTGTAGTAATATTATCTTCACCAGCCCCTTTATGTTTTTTCAGCTTTCTTATTTCATTCATGATTTCCTCAAGTTGAATTTCAAATTTTTTACTATCGTCATTTCTAATTGTGTTGTTAAGCTCGTTCTCCGAATTAGACCCTCCTGTTTCTGATTCATTGTCCCTAATGCTTCCACTGAACCAGTTACTTAAAATCTCTGCCTTTTTCAAATCGTTAGTAACTTTCTTCTCCATCCTTATTTATAAGTGTCTCTACACCCTCCCTTCCCCTCAGTTTCCTGATATAGCCATAGAAATTTCTATATTACGTTTTTATAGATGGTGTTAACTTCCCACAAAGCAGTTTTAATCTGGTATGCACCTAACATGATCAAACCGATGTCAAACAAAAGGGTCGAGCAGCAAAGTGTGCATAGAGAATCTTATAGCGAGTTACGTTATTAGTATTACTGGGAACAGTTCTGAACTATCAGTTCGATATCTTTTGTGAATCTAATATACAAAAATGAATGTTTGTTTATTCGTGTTCTATTCGTTCAATTGACATTCATTCGATTACAATGAAACTTTGGTTAATTGTTGAACGTGGCAGAAGGTGACAGACACGCCTGTGTTTTTACAACCAGCCATCATTTCAGACCCTCTTGGGAATCAAGCCGTTTGACATCCACCCAATTTTTTTTCTCTCTTCCCCAGCAAGGTCGGTGGACTCGGCACTTCCTTACCTAAAGGTCCAACTGTGAGAATCCTCAATTATTCTGTAGTGAAGTTCGATCTCTTGCCATTTTCACATTGCTTAAAGATATGCGTTCTTCCCTCCCTAAAAAGAAATGACTTAATTCCATTCTAGTACACCATTTTTCTGGCCGAAATAAAACTAGCCTACTATTTTCGTTTACAAGGCGAATAAGCTGAAAGAAAATGCGTTTTTTTATGAGTTGATGAATTTCACCTGCCTTTTCAATTGTGCATAAACGCATCAGTAACACTTAGTGGGAAACAGGGGTGTAGCTACTATGGTGCTAGGCGGTGTAGTGCACCGGGGCCCCTACACTCAGGGGGCCCCAAGCGCACCTCTGGCGGCCCCTAAAGCGCAGTTCCGCTAAGGGGGCCCCTACCAGCAGTACAAAGCAAAAAAAAAGGTCGCCCATCTGGCCTGAGGGTCAAAAATAATTCTTTTTTGTACCGGGTCCCTTCTTGACCTAGCTACGCCACTGGTGGGAAATAAGATCGCTTTGACACAAAAGTATAGGCAAGGTCCCACAAATATGAGTGAGTACACAATAAAAAATACTAATTTCAAATTTTTTTAATGTTCAATTTTCAGATTAAGTGAAGGATTACCAACAATTCAGCGCAAATTCGTGCGGAATCCTCAGGAGCCTGCGTATAACATTCTGAGCGGCACTACACGTACACTGGTGTTAGCTGCGTCTGCCGTTGTGGATTATAGTCATATTACATGTTCCGTTGAAGATATCGTCTTTAGAGACACTCTCATATTTAAGGTTAGTAATCAGACTCCTATTAGCATTAAGATTAATTTTGTTTCCGTATTTAGAAGATAATTCCAATGTTGTAATCTTTAGAAATTTATAAAAGAAAGAATTTTTTTTATAAAAGAAAGGATTTTTTTTTTTTTTTTTTGACTGCTGTAAAGAAAAATATTGTAATGACACACGCTGACATTCAAGACGTCGTTTCTTTTAGGGCCTTTTACTGAAGGTTCTTCACGCCTAATTGGACTAATATATATGCAATGCTAAACTGCATTCGAAATTTACTGCAAATGCGATTTAAAAATACGAACATCAGCAGCACATCCAAGAAGGTACCGTTAGCCTGGATCTGCGTGGTTACCTGCCAGAATAAGAAAGGAAGCAACATTGATGTGTTAAGGGAGCTCCATTTTGGCCTCCTGTAAACCTCCCCTTCCTATTATACCATTCGCCCACAGTACAGGAGAAGGCGAAACGCGAGAAAGAAGGTTAGTGATTAGTTTCGCGAGCTGTTTGACCTAAAGGTACCGACCGTGACAGAAAAGAAGAAGATCTGATGGCTAATGGAGATTTAATGCATAGGGTTAAATATTTAGCTACAAAAGCAGTAATAAGTGTATGAGATGCGAACTATCCAAATGAAATTAATAAAGTCGCGTATCACGTTTTCGTGCTACAATGGCTATTCGGATATGTATATATATCAATTTGAAAGATTTTTTCCCTTACTGTCACAATTTTTATGGAAACAAAGTATTCCAAAGCATCATTTTAATAACTTTCAGTCGTTTTCACGAACTATTAGTGAAGTGATTCTTTAGTGGTGTCCGACTGATACCAACTGAACTATTCCAGTGCAACCATCAAATATTCACCGAAATTAAAGTAACAACTCAAAAGCACAATTGCGCTATGCTATGTTCGATTTGTACACCGTTACACTGTATACTCTGCTATCGCTAAATGGGTACTCAATGTATCTTTAAATAAGGCGTTACCACTAGAAAAAGCTTCCGCGCACTCATGGGTCATATTTTTCAGCCATTCAGACTGCGACTTGAAGGATTTTCTGTTTTATTTTTTTATTGGCCTCGTTTTTTTCTGTTTTTCTTATTTTGCTTTTTATTGGTGTTTTTTGTTTTTCGTTAATTTTTGTTCTTTTGTTTTTGTTGGTACCGGTAGTTCACATTGAATTTGCTGTTATTCCTCTTTTGTTTTTTGCTGGTGTTTTTCTGTTTTGGTTTTATATTTTTTGGCAGTTGTTACTCTTTTGTTTTTGTTGGTTTTCTGTTTTGCTTTTTTTTGCGGTTGTTCTTTTATTTTTTGGCAGTGCTTTTTTTAATTTTAAGGAGTGATTCTATTTGAATAGTACACCTATGTAGGTGCATGTAACCAAATGTGTGAACCACCACGTAATCAATTCGTACTACGACTTCGCTGACATTCCATCTGAGAAATGAGTGTTATAGACACAGAACTGAGTATATATCCCACAACATCGTACGAATTATACATGTGTATAAACACAGTGGGTGTTATTTCGGTACCAAGTTTACACTTTATGCGTGTTTCCATAGTGCCTACAGATATCACGGATTTTGGCAGATTCAAGTTTTCTGCTTTCATCCGAATATATGACCAGTCGCCGCAAATTCTCTCACTTTATTTGCATTTGTTGTAATTATTTCTTTGCTGATTTTAAAGTTTTAGAAAATAATGTGGCGTATTCTGGATAGTAATATAGCGTTGTGTTGGGGTTAAGCTGATATGAGGGATGTGTCTGCACTTTTTTTTTTTTTTTAATTTTCATTCCGTAAATGGAGCAACAACATTAAATAATATTAGTGCTGGGTATATAAAACTTGTAACACCCGGTACTGATTATGATCAATTTTGAGAAGCCGTAAACTATTTTGTACTTATATAGGATCAAAGTCTTTCTCGGCGTTGATAATGGATGTAGTCTTCTCGGGAGACTAGCCGAGTAAACAAGGTGTTTCCACACGATATTTCGGCGATCTGAAACTCCGTCGCCATCTTCTGGTACAGTACTTCTTTAAAAAACTGCAGTTTATTTTCTAAAATTTATATTTTACTTCATTCTGATTAATTTTAGTTGTACAGACGTATGTTTTCAAATCATGATTTCCATCGTTCTTTATTTTGGCACAAATGACTGGAAACAAAGATGTATTTTAATTCGAAAAGTGTTGAAACAGTAAGCCAAAAATTTATGAGATGACTAAGAATTTTACTCTGGATCTGAATAATTTTTTGAGCCTTTTTGAATCAATAGAAAGGCCAGTTAATTCTGAAACAAGAAATCCCCAGCTTCCTACTAATTGCAATCATTTAAATTAATTACCTATGTGTCTGAGAAAGAGATACTCAGTTGTTAAATGCAATTTTTTTTTCTATGTAAGTGCTCTAAATGGATTAAATAATTGCTGTAATTATATTATAAGCAGCATAGTGCCTAGAATATTAATTAGAAGACTGTAATGGGTTTACTGAGTATACCATAGTGTTTTAAGTGCGAATTTTGGCCATTTGTAATTGTTAAATGATTGTAAATATTTCATAATATCATTTAAAAACATTTTCTTATGATTTAAAGTAATTTTTTTTTAACAAGTAGTTGTAAGATTTGTGTTACTTGTCTAATTGTTGGCGTTAGAGTAAATCTCCTGGCGAATGAGCCAATCTGCAAGTATTTCAGGGAACTGGTCTGTGAACACGGGAAAATCTTGAAAATTGTGTCAGTGTTCTAAACAGTGTAGCTCACCATAAGCCCATGCAATGTTAACCATATTTTAAAACAGGGCCGGCGGATAATGTGGGTATGGTGGGTAGCAGTACCCACCCGGGAAATTCCGGGTGGGTAAAATACCCACCCAGAAAACGAGAGCGACCGAGCGTGCATAGAGGATAAAACAGGCAGGGGAAAAAATAAATAAATAGTAGACTTATAGCGTATATATTAGACTGTTCATCCTTTTATATTCCAGAGCTCCAAGATATTGAATGCAATCACAGCCATGTACATTCTAATACCATTTGCCTGTTAGAGAGAGACGGAATAGCAATGGCAAATACCCCAATTTGGTAATTTTTTTTTTTTTTTTTTTTTTTTTTTTTTTTTTTTTTTTTTTTACAGTCAGTCAGCCATGGCCTATAATGTATATCTGTGGTACAAACACAGGCACACACCTTTTCGTGATGGTACAATTTTACAAATTTAGGCAAGTGACACATTGAATTCCATAATTCCAAATCCAATTTAACAAACCTAAAAAGCACTCTTTTAATATTATTTTTTGAGGGTGAGGGGGGGGGGGGAGCAATGCGAAATATAATCTCTTCTTCTGAATACAAAATTAGGTTTTATATGACATTTCCAATTCTGTCCACTCTTCTCCATGGCGCCAACCATCATTCCATATTGTTTATTTTTTTTCCTGGAATAGGTCTCCGTTTAAATTAAGGATAACATGGTCCCCTCGATCGTATTCTGTTGCGAAGGGCGGAGGGTCTGTCAGAGGAACCAACAAAAATTAAAAACCAAATGTTGTGACTTTTTTTAAAGGCTCCAGCTGAATATGTGACTGAACTGAAATCATGGCTGCTAAGAGATGCTCACAAATAGCTTCATCATGACTGACACACTGAAATTCTTGATTTGATGACTATCACAGTGCTGCATGGAAGAAATAAAGAGTACCTGATTTTTTCCCCTATTTCTGATATTTCCAGAACTGAACAAGTGTTCGTTTACGTGAGAATCGTTTCTGAAGATTTCATTGTTTTCAACTGCGAACACCAGGGCAGAAACCGTATTTGATCTGGTCATTGACATTTTCGCTAAGTACAATTTGCCATTCTCAAAACCCAGAGGCTATGATGCGGCTTCACTTTGTTTTTTTGAGACATTGGTCATAGTATCTGTAACGCCCGGATTACTTAATACACATTCCATATTACTGATCAGTTGAATTTCCAGAATATTCGGTAACATATTTGGTCTGATGTCCACTTAAAATAACCTAATAACGCACGTACAGCGAACATGAACAAAGACCATTAACGAATGTGGTCAGTAAAATACCTAAAAAGGAAGTAAACTGTAATGTATAAACTTTGGTAAAGCAACAACATTAGTGAAAGTTTTAATTAAATTGAAATTTATCCTAAGCCGGAATGACAATTGGCATTCGTGGTTACAGTAGAGATGAGTAATTTTTTTAAAGTTGTTTTCATTAGCAATATGTTACTGAAAAGCAGATCCACATTTTTTCAGCAGCAAAATTTATCAATATTTATTTAACTATGAAACGCTATGAAAAGCAAACTTAATGAATGTATTATGGCAATTAATTTGGTAGCAGTTGCTTAGCTATTAAATTGTGGACGTAATCACGAATTTCTTCTTATAGTGTCTCTAGTCGCTGTTTTGCGAGCGAAGGTTAACACGTGACACCGTTCTACAGCCAATAGCTATCGAGGTGAGAGAATGAGTGAGCTTACGAAATTATATAGTAGATGAGTACGCCAATGATGTTATATAGTAGATGAGTACGCCAATTATGTTATATAGTAGATGAGTACGCCAATGATGTTATATAGTAGATGAGTACGCCAATGATGTTATATAGTAGATGAGTTATATAGTAGAAATCGCTCGTGACACAAAAATCGGTTATAGAAAAATTTATACTGTTTTCCTTTAACGGTTGAATTCCAAAAACATTCTTTCTTAAAATATGATTTCAAAAAGCTGATACATAACTCCTTATATTCCTACTTCATTTATCGATTTTGGTTAGATATCCAGGGAGATAAATGGCTCGAGATACAAAAAACGCATTTTAGAAAAATTGACATTTTTGCGTTTTAAGGGTCGAATTACGAAAAATTACTTTGTTAAAATATAATGTTACCACGGCGGAGACATTATTCTTTAATATGATACCTCATTTATTTATATCGGTTAGATATCAAGGGAGATAAATCGCCCGTGACACAAAAATCGGTTATAAAAAATTTATACTTTTTTCCTTTAAGGGTTGAATTCCAAAAACATTCTTTCTTAAAATATGATGTCACAAAGCTGAGACATTACTCCGCATAATCCTACCTCATTAATCGATTTTGGTAAGATATCCAGGGAGATAAATGGCTCGAGATACAAAAAACGCATTTTAGAAAAAGTGACATTTATGCCCTAAAAGGGTCGAATTACAAAAAAATTCCTTTCTTAAAATATAATGTTACCATGGCGGAGACCTTATTCTTTAATATGATACCTCATTTATCTATATCGGTTAGATATTAATGGAGATAAATCGCTCGTGACACAAAAATGCGTTATAGAAAAATTTATACTTTTTCCCTTTAAGGGTTGAATTCCAAACACATTCTTTCTTAAAATATGATGTCACAAAGCTGAGATATTACTCCTCATAAACATACTTCATTTATCGATTTTGGTTAGATATCCACGGAGATAAATGGCTCGAGATACAAAAAACGCATTTTAGAAAAAAGTGACATTTTTGCCCTATAAGGATCAAATTACGAAAAATTCCTTTCTTAAAATATAATGTTACCATGGCGGAGACCTTATTCTTTAATATGATACCTCATTTATCTATATTGGTTAGATATTAAGGGAGATAAATCGCTCGTGACACAAAAACGTATTGCAAAAATATTGGTACTTTTGCCCTTTAAGGGTTGAATTCTTAAAACTTTCTGGCTTAATATATGACGTCACTAAAGCGGAGATCTTAATCTTTAAAACGATACTTCATAAAACGGTTTCAGATAATTATCCAGGGAGAAAACTGACTCATAACACAGAAAACAGCATTTTAGAAAAATTTACATTTTTGCCCTTTAAGGGTCGAATTCCGAAAACTATCTTGCTTAAAATAAGATTTAACCAAAGTGGAGACCATAAGCTTTAAAATGACACCTCATTCATTGATTTCGGTTAAGTATGAAGGAAGATATAGGCTTGTGACAAAAAAATACCTTATAGAAATAATATATATGATGTTTGGCATCTACTTTTCGATGGGCAATACTTTTAAGGCATGTTCAGGGTTCAACTTTGAAAACATGGAGTGACACTAGATGGGAGAGTAGGATAGAGGCATTAAACCCATTAAAATTTCATTTGGGAGATGTATACGACGCCTTGCTAAGCATTTACGAAAATCAAGAAATTGATAATTTAATGATTTAGCCATTTTGGCAATTGAGTATGAAATTGCTGATGAAGTAAATTTAACGATGTAATAAAAAATTCGCAAACTGAAAGTAAGAAAAAAAAATTTTTGGTGATTTTAGCGAATCTGATGCAATCTCGTTTTATTTTCAAAATAATGGCATTTAGATCGTTTGTGTGATAATATCCATCTGTAATAGCATTTAAAAATGTAAAAAATATGGTTAATTTGTGGCTATGAACAGATATTTCATAATTAATTTCTATATTTTGTGCCGCTAGATCAAAATGCAATAAGTTTAGTTATGAATATATGATTTTATTAAAAATTAAATATTTTATTCGATTAAAAATTAATTTTAAAAAAAAATATATAATTCTACATAATATTAAGGGGCGGCAATTTGTCTATTTGTCCGGGGCGGCAAAACCGCTAGAGCGGGCCCTCTGGTAGCCACACCATGACTTACAGCCAGGTGCGCACAATGCATGATACGTGTTGTCATCTGTGGATCCTTTATGAAAGAAGGAACTGCCTTTTTCATTCCATCAAGATTGTTTTTATTTTGTATTATTGCTTGTACCTAACAATACTGCATCCTGTCTGTTTCTCACGTCCACTAATACGCTTACCATCAGATAATTTTTTTTCCTTCAAATTCTTCTTCAAATTTCTCAATCTTGTTGCTAACCTTTTCTGAACATGTTCAACATATTCTATTTTTTAAATTTTTATGTCACCACATGGTTTGGATTCACATACTTTTTGGTACCCTTTTGAATCTCCATCTCCTAAGTAAGATGTTTACATCACACCATATTTCTCCAATGACCTGTGAAATATCTTCACAACACCTTCAGACCCCATCCCTCCACTATAGCCAATAAAGTTAACCAAACATTTATGATTTACAGTTCCACTAGTACAGCCATGACAGTACTTGGTAATAAATTCCACATCAATGACTTTACCATTGCCCGAGGGGGTAGCTGTCACTACACCATCTAGAGAACTATGGCCTCTTCGTTGCCAGGATGCATCTAGGGCTGCAGCCATGCAAGTATTGCCATCATTCATGTCCACACTTTCCTGAATAGAATTTCTCATACTGTCATTTGCTACGTCTACTGAAGTCTGTAGAATAACGTTATTGTACCTGAAAAACCTTGTAGGTGGAGGTAAGTCCATAAGAGCACAGAAAACTTGAGCACTTCTGTACCCTCTGCCAACACACCTCATAGCATAAGAAAATTTAATATTTGTGTTATACACTCTCTGTTTAGTTAAACCACAGGTGTAGCCACATTCCCTCTAATTACAGAAACTTTTGAATTCATCCCATTGTTTTGAAGTAGAAGAAAAAATGCACGATCACTATAACTTAACTGTAAACACAAATATTCCTGGCAGCAAGCAATGACTAAACTCTCTCTATAAACAAAAGCGAAGCAACTATGATGCTTTCACAGGCTAGCCAACATTTGCGACTAAAAAGTCTTAAAAACAAAATAAGTTATACCAACATTCTCTTTTTGACAGAGCTGTCTGCATAGCATCAGGATGTAGTCGTGTGTGTAGTCACTTTTAAATTTCTGTAATTTTGGGGCTTCCTTCGGTCCAATATCCTTAAAGTAAACTTTTTCTTGTTCAGAAAACTACAGAGAATTTTTTTAAACAAAAATTGAATACTCGTTTTTTTTTGACAGTTATTCACGTACATGTCCCCTTATGCCAATATAAAGCACTAAATTCAACGTCAAGCTCGATCAACGGAATGACTAGATTACATCGAGAGACATGTACCAAAAAGAAAATTCTGTTTATAACACCACGCACAAGTTGTCATGAAGACTTATAGCTACTATCGGATTTGTAGACAACAGTAAAATCACTAAAAATTTTCTATTAGTCTTTACTTTACAGTGACTACAATACCGAAATAATTTCAGCCTTGAATATTAACATTATTACCATCATAAATGTTTGGACGGACTTTGGCATCTGCCTGCTTCGGAGTCTAGGGCCAGAGCTGACAGTCAATAAGCCATCACGAAATCCGGCGGCAACAATCTCTTTGAGATAACAATCATTTTGAATCAGGTAATCTAAAACATTATGGCTATTGGTAGCAACTTTTTTTAGAATGAAACCATCTAATGTCGCATGGAAGATATTACATTATTCCATTGATACGATTTTAGAAGGGAATCGGTTAAACAGTATTGTATTTTTAAACAGTAGACTCCCTCTAGCCCTTGCATTTTTATTAATCAGAAATTACCATTCGTATGGGCATCCTGCACCTAAATGAAAACTGCTGTACTACAAACACAAAATATATAACCCAGAAGTGAGATATTCGCTCTAATTTGATTTCCCGATTAGCACCTGACTGCGGATTGGAATGATCGCTGTTAGAATTCCCGTTTCTGCTAGGATTCCTAATTGTCTTTAAGCCCTGACCTTCATCTATGGCAGAGTTTTGTTCTGTTCATGTACAGGTATATTAATATTAAAGGCTGAAGTAATTATTTTCGGTATTTTAGTCACTGTAAAGTTACTATTATTATTACTGTATGCCATTAACACATTAACCAAATAACTACGTCTAGAGATCTTCTGGCAGCCGGTCGAGCTTGATGCAGTGTGAACAGGCCTCCAGTTAGACTTGTGATCAGTAGTCTCGATACTTCCACAGTCACACAGCGCATCTTCAAGGAGCCCTCACGTGTAGTCGGATCTTTCACAATCCCCCAGTTGTATAGACTGTTGGCTTCCCACTCCTTTCGCCACTCTACATGCAGGTCAAAGTTATTATTTCGAAGTTTGGCTGTTTCCACCGGTCTCTTTGATTTTAACCTTGTGCGAGGAAGGGGAGAAGGTCGCTATCAGTAGGTATCATGGCATTTTTCCTCCACTCTTGCCAACTCTCTGACTTTCTCCATAGGTGTGCTGTACAGACAGCCAGGATACTATGTAGGCGAAATCACCCACTTGTGACGAAACCGTGAACATTACGGATATTTTTTTAAGTTGATAATGTCGTCTGAGATATGTATGTAAAGTCTTTGGCGCTGGGCGGTCGCGGAGCGCTCAGTCTTGTATTGTTGACGGTCGAGGGAAGTGCTTTACGTCCGGCTGGAGCTAGCGTGCCGTAGCCGCGAGTGTATGTTCCGCGGCATCACCAGTATTCCGAGGGACAGAACATTGTGTGAACAGTGCTGAAGTATCTTGTAGACTGTGTATGTTGTTCCGAGTGATGTGATTTGCTATAAACTGTGTGTGGTGAACCGCTACGGTACGAACCACGTCAATTCTTTTACGATTAATTGCGGGTCTTATACTCACTATTTCCAACCTTAATTATACTCAAAACTGCATTCTTTGGTGACGAAGATTAGTTTCAGTGTCTGATGGCTTGCGTTTCGATTATGTAGCTTCAAGAGAATAAAACTTAGTGAACTGTGAAATCTAAAACGTGTGTGTGTGTCTCAAGAGCTTCTTGCATGTTCCCTTTGACTGTTATTCAATTAATGTATCCAATTAGCAACGCTGACTACACTGGCGACGGCACGGCATTCGAATCATTTAATTAGAAGTAATAAGTGGTAGAGAAAAGAATTGAACATTGTATTAAGCAATATAGCTACACAACTGCAACGACGAACTTTAGCTAAAGCCCCAAAGCACGGTTAGCTTCTTACACAGTGTTCTCATAACCGCGTTGAGCTGGGCAGCATGAGCACTTCAAATCCAGTTATAGCAACAGGATTCTGCTGTGGAGGAAACCTGGCCAAGTATTGCTCCTTGAAGAACTGGTTCATTGAACCACCCGATGACGTGCCAGCCAGTTTCTTTACGAGGTTCACACTGGTCTTCACTTTCTCTGCAGCTTTAGATAAATGCTGACAAGAAGTGAGGGTTCGTTCCAAGGTAACACCCACATATTTATGATGGTCTTTGTGTTATACTATTCCAAGGGGTCCTAAGGTTTGTCATGTTGCAACGTGGGCTAGCTGGTTTGGGAGGTGGAAGCAGGAAAACTCTGTCTTTGTCATATTGTGTTTCAGTCTCCACTTAGAAAATAATTTGTGGAGTTGGTTAAGACTCTCGGAGATTCAACCTTCACAAATCTGGATGTTTCTACCTTGATAAATAATAGCAAGATCATCGGCATACTAGAATTTGTTGCAATTTAATTGCTGTTTGCCAGCCCGCAATATATAAATTAAAAAACACGGGTGCCGACACCGAACCTTGCGGCTGTCCGTTGTTAAGGACACGCTAGTGAATCTTTTGAGCATCACAGTTGTCCTGGAATTTGCAAATTACACTGCATGCTACTCAAGAGTTCCCCTAGTTTTAGGAGTCTGAGGAAGGGACTTCACGCCAAACTGCATCATCCTGCTGACAGGAGACAAACACTGCTCCTTTGGAATTTACTCACGATGTGGGGTACGAGTGTCATTAACTGTTCGGCACAGCTACGCTTTGGCCCGAGTCCAGCCTGCTCTGGGAGAACGCACTTATTAATGGCGTCATGAAACCGAGCCAGCACCTCTCAAGCAGTTTACTTGCTGTGTTGAGTAGAGAAACTGGTCTAAAGTGTTCTCGTGCAGTTTCTACCTTACCCAGTATTAGGATGGCAATAATCTTAGCTTCTTTAAAAACAGAGGGCAACTTTGAAGTCTGCAATATTTCATTAGAAAGTGCAACCAACCTTTTTCTTGTGCTTCGGCCTGTGTTAAGAGGAATTCTGGGTACAGGCCATCATGTACAACGGCTTTACGGATTTTATTACATTTTAGTGCAGTATCCAATTTGGACAAAGTGAAGAGACTTGAATAATCTGCATTTGGTTGAATGTGATCTTGGAGTTCACTGTTACACATCGAGTTACTTCTCTACTGCCAGGCACCTTAGAGGTTGAATGCAGGTGACTGGCTATGACGTTACGCGGTCTCTCGCATAGTACGATGATAAAATTCCAGGTCCCCTTTATCCGGTAGTGTTATCAGGTTACGCTAGTTTAGGGTAGTCATGTCAGACGCTGATTCCGCCGCAAATTGGAACTCTGTCTCGAAATAACTGAACATCACTTCGAGATCTTCCGTAAAATAAAAGTTACTTTACTGTTTACTGTGGAGGAAGACACAAAAAATTATGTGATCGTTTTGCTAATATCCGTTTTGAGTCTCTTGCAGCTCTGGGATATAGTTACCGAAACTTTCTTCAAATCTTTCAGCTAATGACATATGAATGATAAGGAGATTTTGTACCTGTTATGTATTACAGTACAGCATGTAGTGTTAATCTCTATGACATTCTCTTCTCTTTACAGTTAATATACTCCTGGTAATCAGTTATTTTTTTTTCTTTTTAGAAACGTGTTTCAGAGTTTGTGATAAAGAACGATGGAGTTGTTCCAGCAAATTTCTTGATGGAAATAGAGGTGACAGAGCGTCATGCTGTAGAGCATCCACAAAGCGCCTCTCAGCTGAAATTAATACGCTTAAGTGGGACGTCGATACCATCTAATAAAGATTCAAGCTCTCTATGTAAAATGAAACAATTGCCGTTACCTGCTAAAAGTGAGTTTCTTTTTAACGTAGTATCTAATACACTAAATTCCGTGTTATACCTCATTGTTTCGCAATCCCTATTATAAGGAAAACTGATCCGGTGTGTTAAACATTCTATTAAATCTGTGCCCTATTTTGACGTCAAAAATTTATTTAAATATATTAGATTAGTAGCTTCTCAGGAAAGCAAACAATTGTCACCTGTTCAATCTTTTCAGCTAAAGATCAGTAATCAGCATAAAACCAAAGAAGCAATGAGGGAGTATTCATCGACACCAAAGGCGATGGTAAATTTGGCGTAATAATAATGCGGGATTAGACTGTTTCAGTTTGTTTGTTTCCAGTCTGTTCTATCTGTATTTCTTCTTTATTCTCTTGAATTTCAGCCTGCACTTCATTACCATCAGATTGAGGTCAGAGTATATATCAGCTCCTGCGTAAGATTTACAGTCTAGAACTTGATTCCTGAATCTCTGTTTGACTGATATCTACCGTTATCCGCTGGACGTTTCTAGGTGTATATTGAAACGGGATGTGGTTCCCCTAATTTTAACAATTGATACTTTTATTGTAAAACTAAAGAGAACATCTGTTGCATCACAAAGTCAGTAAAATTAAACATCAATGAATTATAAATATTCGAAATTTACAATATATTACCAGCTATTTCATAACATTCTTCAATTTAATTAAAAGATTATAATTTTTAATTACCCTTATTACTTATTTTGCATCTCATTAATTATTTAAATTATTTATGGATGAAAGAGGTGCTTAAAATTAATTTTTAAAGCACAGTCTATAAAGATGTCATAAGCTGATAATCTTTATATATAAAGATGTTCTTCATACAAATTCACAGTTTTCATCCGATTTCGATGAAACTTTGCACACTTATCCTTTGCAACAAGGAGAAAAATACTGTCTACATTTGACTGACAAATTACCTGTATAAATAACACATGTTGTCTCATAACTTCGAAATACAGCGATAGACATCACGTTGGATATGGTCGCCTCCGTACCGTGTTTCAGTGTAGTGGACTGGCAGCTTAGTGGCTAAAGCGCTTGCTTACGAACGTCGTGTTCTCCGGTTCAAATGTCCGTGGAGGCTAAAATTTAAAAAAATTGTTTTTCAGTGTAAGAGTCAGGCCTGGGCCGTAGGTTATTCGGATTGAATGTTAAACTGTAGATATTAGAAAGTTAGGGGTGCAATGCGAGGAAAATCGTAGGTAGTCTTGCAATGTTGTAGGTGTACACTTTTTTACGTTATAATGATCTCTCAGGTGTTGTTCGCAGTCAGTGTGTGAGTGTGAACCACAGTAATCTTTATATATAAAGCTGAATGTATGTTTGTTTGTTTGTTTGTTGGTTGGTTTGTTTGTTGGTTTGTTTGTTCTTCATACAAATCCACAGTTTTATCCGATCTCGATGAAACTTTGCACACTTATCCTTTGCAACAAGGAGAAAAATACTGTCTACATTTGGTTGACAAATTACCTGTATAATTCTTTATATATAAAGATGAATGTATGTTTGTTTGTTCTTCATACAAATCCACAGTTTTCATCCGATCTCGATGAAACTTTGCACACTTATCCTTTGCAACAAGGAGAAAAAGACTGTCTACATGTGGTTGAAAAATTATCTGTATAAATAACACATGTTTTCTCATGACTTCGAAATACGGCGATAGACAGACACGTTGGATGTGGACGTCTCCAGACCATGTTTCCGTGTAGTGAACTGGCAGCTCAGTGGCTAAAGAGCTTACGAACGTCGTGGTCTCCGGTTCAAGTCTCCGTGGAGGCTAAGATTTTTAAAAATTGTGTTTCATCGTAAGAGTTAGCCTGGGCCGTAGGTTATTCGGATTGAATGTTAAACTGTAGATATTAGAAAGTTAGGGGTGCAATGCGAGGCAAATCGTAGGTAGTCTTGCAATTTTGTAGGTGTACACTTTTTTACGTTAAATGATCCCTCAGGTGTTGTTCGCAGTCAGTGTGTGAGTGTGAACCACAGTAATCTATATATCTATAAATGAGAAAATGGGAAAGTTCGGATGTGTGTTTGGATGTACGTCTGCAATCAATCACGCCTTAATAACTCAACATATTTAAATTACATTTGGCATGAAGTCAGTTAATTGCGTGCGAAGTGCAATAGGATAGATTTTATCCCACAAAAACTCATAGTTTTTTTAGAAATTGCCGTTAATATCGATTCGGAAGCAACAAAGAGTTTCCTACTTCGTAGATAGCCGTGCCACGTTTACTCTTTGCTTTTTACGTAAATCACGAACACTACTTTTCAGAAATAAAAGCAAAAACCTTTTTACAAATGCAAGTTTGTGTTTAGTTTAAAAGCCATAAAACTGACGCATTTGAAAAATAATAGTTTGGGAGCAGGAAATACAAATCTGTACTTAACCTTAAATTAAAAAAAGAAAGGTAGGTAATGTTATCAAGTTCGCAAAGAGATGTTTTCATTTGCGTACATAAAATAGTATGACATATCAAATATTACACCATAATTTCGTTCATAATATATGCGTTATAATAAATATAAAAAATCAAAGCTTGGAACAAAAAGCAAAATGCTATGAGTATACCAGCACGAAAGTTGCTTCACTAAAAGTGCAAATGGTCGTGCCCCAAATGTCATATTTATAAAAATGTAAAGGATTCCATTCTATCTCGGTTTAAGTTATTTCCTGTTTCTTTTTTGTTACTAAACAGTTTGTGTATTACAAATTATTTTTGCCGAAATTTAAAACTTAACTAACCCATTTTATTTTTTGTTCAGAATTTTTGTACAAATAGTACTGCTTTTTATTTACTGTTCAATATTCTGCAAATATCTATCGAATACTACACTTAAAACGAATTTATTCAATGGGCTAATGTATAAACTTATGGTTTCATGAAGTAACACTGAAAGTCGTTTACAACACAATACACCTCATTTGCACGGAACATATGAAAGCTGCTTACTTACTACTAATAATAACTAAATTCCTTCTGCCATCTGCTGTAACAAAAAACATTCTGGTCCAGGCAGCATTTCAACCAAACCACTATTTCTGCTAATACTGCCGCTACAAAATCAAAGGATACGAACACATCTCAACACATTAAATGCTCTGGAACTACATTTCGAGTAGTAACAGAATTTTCTATATTAAAATTCCTAATTAGTATATCATAAATTACTATCACAATTTCATTATACACCTTACTAAATCACGAGCAAAAAAGTCACTTTTTCGCGATGTACATTTGACCAGCAATATTAACGATCGTAAAGAATTGTGGACTTTCCGTTGTACACCGTAAGTTAAAAGCATTTTAGTATAAATTTTTTAATTATGTTACCTCAATAACTGTCATGAAGCTGACGACATAGTTCATGCGGCTGAATGTAGTTTTAGACGTATTCAGTATTTAATTTACTGCGTTAATAATAAGTCAAGTTTATTTCGCTATTCATGACGTCACTAACATACAATATAGTGAATGTATTAATGTGCGAGTGATAGAAGCTTTGATTTTCTAGCGGTAATTTTAAAACGCAGCCTGGGCCAGAACGAGAACTGAAACGTTATTAGTTATTAAGCTTCTTTCATTTTAGTGAAATCATGTATCGCTTTTTACCGATATTGTATCAAAAGATCTATAGTAAGCTTCGACGATTTAGCAGAACCATGCGGCGTTGCCCGAAGCAAATTTTTTTAAATTTATCAATGTTTTATTCAGATAGTGGAGTGGCGGATAAGCGGCGCCGGTAGTCATTCAATTCTGTTTGCAGAATGAGAAACCAAATATGAAGAAACAATCTATTACTACTTTAATATTGAAATTTATATTTTAGCGCAGAATTAATGGATCGAAACGAATTAACTATAGTAAACTAGTTTATAGGCAATTCAGTTGTTTCCAGAGATAGAGAAACCATTACCGCAATACCGCTGATTATTATGGATAAAAGAATCAATCTATTAGTATAATAGACAAGATGTAGCGTGTCACACCTACGTCATGTCACGCGGTGACGTCAAGCTATGACGTTGCGCTATGGCGTCACGCTTTACGATATTATTTGTGGGAGTGCGCGTTATTTAATATCATTTCCAAGCAACAGTGAATAAATTAACTCACAGAACACTGAAATAAAAGTATGTATTGCTTTAAAATCGATATATCAATCATTAGATGCTTATATTTACGTAATATTCTTTTGATATATTGAAGTATTCCTTAAATTCTTTGTCCATAGATATTGTAAGATAAAAGCTTTGTATTTCGAGCATCAGTGCTGCTAAATATTTGGTGAGAGTATAACTAGCATGGATTAGAATTACAAGTTTCATTTGACGTTAACGCAGAGGGCATGAATAATTTAGTTTTTTTTTTCAAAATTTAAACTGTGTCCTATTACTGAAATTATTTGTGTTTAAATTGGCATATTAATTATCAGTTTGTTTTTTTACTGAAACATTACATGGTTCAAATGAAAGAAGTTGCAAATTGTTCGCGATATATACGGCCTAAACCACAATGAAATATTACATGGCATAGCTTAAGTTGTTATAGCATCCTTCGTTCTTGCTGGAGTCATTATTTCAGCAGATGTAAGCTTTCTTAGCCGTTAAAATATCGATCTTCACCATAGGTAGCTATTAAGAAAGAAATATGTCAGAACCTGTGAAGATTTGGGATCAAGTTTATATCGCGATGCATGGAATGTATTAAATTGCGCGTGATTGAAGCTTTGCTTTTCTGTCAGAAATTTTAGCGGATATTATGGTTAAGCTGAAATGCAACCTGGACCAAGATGACAACTGAAGCTTTTTGCTACAGCACAATGAACGATAAATTACAATGAGCTTTATTTTGTAACAATTCTGATTAGTTAAGCAACTGCAGAGAAATATCCACGTTATTTAATAACATTTCTAGGCATCCACGAATAAATTGACTGACTGAACATACTTATTAGTTGCTTAGATTTATTTAATATTAGTTTATGTAGAAGTATTCGTTGATATCACATATATGTAAGTTAATTTTCGCAATGTTAGCGGCAGTTTTGATAGATTGTTATTAGAATTGGCACTTGAAGTTACAGCAGAAGGCATGCGTTTTTTTTAGTAATTTTTTTTTCTGTTACTTAATTCATTACTTCGTTCTAACGAAAGTGTTGCTAACATTTTTCGGTTGCGGAGCGTCTTACGTTTCAGAATTTTTAATTTAATTCATGGCGACGTTTCGGAAAAAAGGAGGGTGCAAATGTGAAGAAGATGCCATTATAACGAAGCAATTGATACAAATTTCAACACGGCAGTACCAGTTTCCGGCCGGTGGAAAATATCACCTTCCACCCATTAAAACTAATATTACGTTGGAATGACGTAAGCTGTTAAGATTTAATTTTAATTTACTTTGGTTTTACTGATGCCTTATTTCAGCCGCATGTAACTGTGTCAGCTATTCAAATGTGTTAGTATAATTCTGAATAACGAATATAAAAAATTAAGATTGAAGAACCCTTATAGATTTTTTATTTGGTTTATTTCGCGATGCAATGTGACCATTGAAATGTGATAAGTATATGTATTAATATGCGTGTAAAGTAAGTATTGTTCCTCTGGCGGCATTTTTAGCACATGGAGGATAGAAATATTTCCTCCATGGTTTAGCGTAGTACTGTACGTGGTTATGGGATTCTGCGATAACCGTGAAGCCGCAATTTGTTGATGGATTCTTATGTAACTCGACGAAAAAAACTGAAAGTAGAGAGTAAAATGTTCTGATATCTTACTTAATTCTCGAGATATTGCATCTCAAAATTGACGTGGTTAGGTTGAAATGCGGCCTGGAACAGAAGAAAAATTTCGACATTGCCAAATTTGATGATGATATCGTATGTAACTTGAAGAGACAAATCGAAAACAAATAATACATTTTCTTTCCATATCTCGCTTAGTTCTCGAGATATTGTATCTCAAAATTTAGGTGGTTTGGGTGAAATCTGGCCTGAACCAGAAAAAACAAATTACCAAAACCGCTATATCTACACGGTGGAAATGCACTATATGTGTTTTATTTTCTTCCTGGTGGTAGTTGTTAGGTTGAAATACGTTCTGGACCAGAGGAAACTTCACCAAAATCACAGTTATAATTGATTTTCAACATGCTATATCTCGAAAACCAAGAAAGATATCAAAAAATTTTATCTTTATTTTTGATTTATTTCGTCGAGTTCAATAAGAATGCATCATCAGATTGTGGCACCACGGTAATGATTGAACTGCCTGTTGTTGCCGGCCTCAGTAGCGTTGGGGCTAGAGTGCTAGCTCCGCGTGCCGAAGGCCGCCGGTTCGAATCCGGCCGCGGGCATGGATGTTACGTGTTGTGTGTCTGTGTGAATGTCCTGTGGCGTCCATACATTGGAGAAATACAATAAATACTGGATGACGACTTACACACTTAAAAAGCAATTATAATTACATTGAGCTGGCTGTATGGCCTCCGTTGCCAAATGCCATTTAAAAAAAAAACTGCCTGTTGTTAGATTGAAATGCAACCTGGACCAGGATAGCAACAGAAACATTTTGTTATTGCGCAAGGCAATAGGAATTATATTATGATTTATTTTTGTGTTTAATTAAGGGATTGCTAAGAAATGATTTGCCAGAATATTGAAGTTGTTATGATTTAATTTAGTATCCTTCGTTTTCACTGTGGTCATTATTTCAACTGTAGGCTATGTAATTTATGTCATCCGTTAACACATCGATCTTCATCGCATTATTAGCGAAGATTGTGGTTTGATTGAAATGCGACCTCATCAAGTTGACAACTGAAACGTTTTGCTACATCACAAGAGATGAGAAATTACAGCACATTGAGCTTTATTTCAAAACAATTCTGTTTAGGTAAGCAACTAAAAAGAAATTAATTGCCAGAATACTCCAAACCCGTCAATTTTGACGGGCTTTGTGGCTAGTTACTACTATAATATGTAAATTTCTGTTGACGGATATCCTAAAAAAATCAATATTCAGAGAGCAAATTAGGTTCTCCTTTTTTAAAGATTGTTTTCAGATATTCAATGCAAATCAAAATATTCATTTTTAGTATCGAAATTTTACTAATGGAAATGAGCATCCTTCGGCCACTTAAGTATTTATTTGCTGTTTGGATGTTAGTATTTTGTTGTTGTTGATATTTAGTGGATTCCATCAATGTATTGCTAATATTTTGACGTTTTGAGCTTCCATTAATTAAAACTATATTCATTTTTATACGCGAGATGAAATTAGTAATTTTAAGAGATGTTGGGTAAACGAAATTCAAATCTTTCAAAGAAATGTAAGAAAACTAGGGCTATGAAAATAGCCAAAACCTAGAAGACAAATCCTCAATATTGTATATACGGATATATTAAACTGAAAATACTCCTTACAAACAGAATATTTTTACTGTTTTAAAAATTCAGAGAAGTAGTTGTGGAACATAAATAGATTTTTTTTATTTTATTACATTTATTACTACTATTACTAACAAAAATAGCTCTAAAATAAATTGTATGGTCGTATTGACCTGGTAACAAGACTTCTTTACATCTCCGCAATCAGTCCCTTTCGTAGCCTCTTAACGTAACCCAGTAATCCTACCGGACACAGAGGACCCACAGTTCAACACGGAATCAGAACCAAGTTAGCATTGTGGCGTAATTGACGTCACACAACCTATGCCCGATGTGAAGGTCGAGCTAAGGACCTTTGAAAATCCTCACCGAGCCTGGGATTCAAGCTGGGGACGTATCCATCTCCAGTTGGTCGCCCTAAGCACTGAGCAACCAAACCTCTCAAGAAAATCTTATATTACAACACTTTTCAACGCGGACGAAGTCGCGGGTAACTGCTAGTATTAATATAAATACGGAAGTAAGTCTCTGTCTTTTTGTTACGTTTTGACGACTAAATCGCTATATCGTTGTGATGGAATTTTATAAGGAAAGCTGTATGAAGGACACAGGATATTTTTTCCAGTATGATTAACAGTTGTAGTCACGAAATTTTGAAATAATATCGAATAGTGACAGAAATATGTTGAAAATTGATTCTCTTCAAGAGGCAGGTTCGACGGTAGAATGATATAGTGATAGCTTTCCTGTCATATTATGCCGACTCGATATTGTTTGGGACCAGTCCTTCGTTACCAATAACTTTCTATATTTAATTCTGGCAAAAACATTCTTAATCCACGCGTACGAAGTCGCGGGTACGAGGCTAGTTTATTATATAACAACACATTACCGATAGATGGTAGGTACATAGATAAACTAGACCTCCATCCTACATAGAGGGTCACTGAATTATAGAAAGCAGTAAAGTTGAATGATAAACATGTCACAACCAGGTTGATTGCAAAATATGCATGAACAACCATCAAAAACATGCATCGGAATGTCACACTTAAAGTTCCTTTTGGATTGCGGCCATTTACTCAATTTATTTCCAACCCCATTACGTTTCCACCCCATAATTTAGGCAAACCACATTTTTTATCCAATTTAGATAAGAATTTGTACACTTATACTTTAAAAAAGAGAGAGAAATACTGTACACATTAATTTGACAAAAACCCAATCCCTCTCCTCTCTTTCCACCACCTTAATTACCCCCTCTTCCCCATAACACCCCATAATTTAAACAAACCCGCAAACCTTTCGTCCGATTACGGCGAAGCTATGGTGAATTGTCGAGGGGATGTCGAAAATGGTTTCTGTCAAAAACTTAAAAAACCCACCCGTCCTCCCCATAATTTAGACAAAACCACATATTTCATCAGATTTCAATGGGAATTTGCACACTTATACTTTGAAACAAACAGATAAATACTGCCTGCATTTGTTTTCCAAAGCGCATCCCCTCTCACCCTTTCCAACTGAAAATTAATGAAACAGCAGTTTAAAATTTATATGTAAATATTTTTTCATTTAATCTATGTGCCTACTCAAGTCCAGCAATAGTGAAGCATTGCCGGGTCAGCTAGTTGTTCATAATAACAACATGTGACTTTGCTCAGTACTGATTCGATACAAAGATTCTTAATCGTGTTGACCGCTCCATTCAAGGCGTTATTTGGGTTCCTGAGAGTACCATATGAGTTCAGTTTATGTACCGTGCCAGTAGGTGTAAACACTAGCGGATAACAGTAATATGTACTAGGGCATAACAACATCTGAGAAAATAAATGAATGCTATTTTTCTCGGCGTTGTTTATTTATAAATGTTTCTCGGGAAACATACCGAGTAATATTATTATTGATGCACAATATTTCGGCGACATAAATTTCCGTCGCCATCTTCAGGTGCAGTTGTAAGCCTTGGAGTCTGCCTTGAGCACGTTGTTTTCAAACTGCACCTGAAGATGGCGACGGAGTTTTAGGTCGCTGAAATGTTGTGCATCAATAATAATATTACTCGGTTTGTTTCCCGAGAAACATTTACAAATTTGAGAAAATGTCTGATTTCAGCTACTGCTGACTAAAAAACACAAACAAAATGAAATAAATGGCAAAACAAACAATATTAATTCTGTGTATAAAAACTATTTACTTCAACATCGCAATAATCGTAATATTCCTACAAGTTTTCACAGCCTCGAGACTCGACTTGCGTCCTCTTCCGGTATCCGCAAATCAAGGCGTCACTTGGTTTGGTTATCTTCCTGTTTTCTCCATCATGTAAAAAAAAAAAAAAAAAGATAACCAAATAGAAAACCAATCAAAGAGCCTTTCGGGTGTACAATTTTTTTGCAATATCTTGTACCTTGTACATAGCAGACTTACATTTCCATAATTTTCAGTTTTCGACCTATCTCCCTTTTACTTATCTTCTTTTTTTTAAAAAGAATTTAATAAACCTATTTTAAATTTATTTCCGTACAGATCATCACAACCTGACGTCATTTTATTTTTCAATGACTAGATGGCAGGGTCGGCGTTAGGGGGGGGGGGGGGTTAAGCGGGTCAAAAGTACCCAGGCTGCCGGCTGATGGGGGCCCCGATCACCGACTGTAGGGGCCATCAGGCAATGAATCCAAACCCAAGAATCCGCCCATTGTCGACCGGGCGCCGGCCCTGCTAGATGACCCATGATTTAGCGAATACAATGAATAATAAGGTTACGGGTTTGTAATACGATGAAAGAAGAACCACTTCATTTGTTTAGTGTAATAGGCACGTAACAAAAGTTTGTTAATATGTGCTACTGCCATCTAGCGGTTTGGCGTTGAACTGTCTCATACGCACGACATTCATAGTTACTGCTTTTGCCCTTTAAGGGTCAAATTCGGAAAAATCTCGTTGTTAATTTACAATGTTGCCTGAGTAGAGACCTTAATCTTTAAATGATACCTCATATACCAATTTCGGTTAGTTGACAATGGAGATAAATGACTCGTAACAACAACAAGAAACACGTTATGGAAATAATGATACTTTTGTCCTTGAAGGGCCGAATTCAGAAAAATTCCTTTCTTAAGGTATGATGTGACTAAACCAGAAACCTTAATCTTTAATATGATCGCTCAGTTATCTATTTGGGTTAGATATCAAGGAAGATATATGGTTAGTGAAAAAAAATACGTTACGGAAATCACGATAATTTTGCCATTTAAGAGTCGAATATCGAAAAATTCCTTTCTTAAAGCGTAATGTGACCATGGCGAGGATCTTAATCTTTAAAATGATAACTCATTTATCTACATCAGTTAGATATCAATGGAGATAAATGCGTCGTGACACAAAAATGCGTTGTAGAAATATTAGTTCTCTTGCCCTTTAATGTTCAAGTTCCAAAAGATTCCTATCTTAATATATGATGTAACCAAAGCAGAGATCTTAATCTTTAAAATGACATTTCATTTAACGATTTGAGTTAGTTATTCAGGGAGATAAAGGGCTCATGAGACACAAAAAAACAGCATTTTAGAAATATCGATATTTTTTCACTTTAAAGGTCGAAGATGCAATAAATTACTTTCTAAAAATATGATTGACAAAGCGGATACCTTAATCTTTAAAATTAAACCTCATTCATCGCTTTCGGTTAGGTAGGAGGGATTTGTGATAAAAAAAAACACCTTATAGAAATAATACGAGCTAATACTGCGTCTAGTTCTTTCAGTGTTACGGGATCGATGTGTATGTTAAGTTCCAAAGTGAAGTGTCCAGAGGGTAGTAAAATATCGTAACAAATCACTCTTATGTATGGGATTATTAATTAGTTTATCTTTTTCTGTCTTATTTAAATCTCTTTGCACCTGTGAGCTCCTTCCTGCCGGCCGTGATGGCCATGTTCTGTATCGTTTATGTCATTCTACCATATTTCTCTCACTATATTTCTCCTAATTGACGCCGTTCTTGCCTTGAGGTAAATGCAGCCTTTAGCCCTAAATCACCAGCGGACATTACAAATTTCACGTACAACTTTTCTATAATTTTATGATGTACTATGAACTGTAGAGCGGCCAGGTGGCTTAGTCGTTACGATTTTTGACTGAAGAGCGAAGGGTCCCCGTTTCAAATCTCCCTCTCGGCAGGGATTTTCATAAGCCCTTAATCCAACCTTCACCTCTGGCAAGTTCGCCAGAACACTTCCGTGTTTTGGATTCCGCGTTAAAGTATAGGTCCCCCCTAGTTGTAACACAGATGTGTATACATCCAAAGCAAATTCTAACCAAATGAAGGTTTAACGTGGTTCTTGTTGGCCTAAACGAACATATATTTTAGACTGTTTTCTATAATGATGTTTACAAACAAATGTAGGAGCCTTCTTTGCCCCATCTCCAACTCCTACACTCCTGGAAATTGAAATAAGAACACATTGACGCCGGTGTGTAAGACCCGCCATACTTGCTCCGGACACTACGAGAGGGCTGTACAAGCAATGATCAAACGCACGGCACAGCGGACACACCAGGAACAGCAGTGTTGGCCGTCGAAGGGCGCTAGCTGCGCAGCGGTTGGGCACCGCCGCAGTCAGTGTCAGCCAGTTTGCCGTGGCATACGGAGCTCCATCTCAGTCTTTAACACTGGTAGCATGCCGCGACAGCGTGTATGTGAACCGTATGTGCAGCTGACGGACTTTGAGCGAGGGCGTATAGTGGGCATGCGGGAAGCCGGGTGGACGTACCGCCGAATTGCTCAACATGTGGGGCGCGAGATGTCCACTGTACATCGATGTTGTCGCCAGTGGTCGGCGGAAGGTGCACGTGCCCGTCGACCTGGGTCCGGACAGCAGCGACGCACGGACGCACGCCAAGACCGTCGCATCCTACGCAGTGCCGTAGGGGACCGCACCGCCACTTCCCGGCAAATTAGGGACACTGTTGCTCCTGGGGTATCAGAGAGGACCATTCGCAACCGTCTCCATGAAGCTGGGCTACGGTCCCGCGCACCGTTAGGTCGTCTTCCGCTCACGCCCCAACATCGTGCAGCCCGCCTCCAGTGGTGTAGCGACAGGCGTGTATGGAGGGACGAATGGAGACGTGTCGTCTTCAGTGATGAGAGTCGCTTCTACCTTGGTGCCAATGATGGTCGTAAGCGTGTTTGGCGCCGTGCAGGTGAGCGCCACAATCAGGACTGCATACGACCGAGGCACACAGGGCCAACACCCGGCATCATGGTTTGGGGAGCGATCTCCTACACTGGCCGTACACCTCTGGTGATCATCGAGGGGACACTGAACAGTGCACGGTACATTCAAACCGTCATCGAACCCATCGTTCTACCATTCCTAGACCGGCAAGGGAACATGCTGTTCCAACAGGACAATGCACGTCCACATGTATCCCGTGCCACCCAACGTGCTCTAGAAGGTGTAAGTCAACTACCCTGGCCAGCGAGATCTCCGGATCTGTCCCCCATTGAGCATGTTTGGGACTGGATGAAACGTCGTCTCACGCGGTCTGCACGTCCAGCACGAACGCTGGTCCAGCTGAGGCGCCAGGTGGAAATGGCTTGGCATGCCGTTCCACAGGACTACATCCAGCACCTCTACGATCGTCTCCATGGGAGAATTGCAGCCTGCATTGCTGCGAAAGGATATACACGGTACTAGTGCCAACATTGTGCATGCTCTGTTGCCTGTGTCTATGTGCCTATGGTTCTGTCTGTGTGATCATGTGTTGTATCTGACCCCAGGAATGTGTATATAAAGTTTCCCATTCCTGGGACAATGAATTCACGGTGTTCTTATTTCAATTTCCAGGAGTGTATATTTGATACCCACATAGTAGGCCACCATACTCAACCAAGCGACTGGCCAAGATTTTGTTTCCCAGGTTCTGTACATCTCTGATATTTTAATTATTATCTATATAAATGAGAAAGTTTGGATGTATATTTGGATGTATTGTCGGCCTTAATCACACCTTAATTGCTCAACCGATTTAAATCAAATTTGGCACATAGTTAATAAATTGTATGCGAAATGACGTAGGATAGTTTTTATCCCGCAAAAACGAATTTTTCCTTTAGTAATTGCTATTATAAATTCACAAACGCCAAAGAGTTTCCTACTTCGTACAAGGCAGTGCCATATTTACATTTTCCTTTTTACGTACATCACAAACACTTTTTTTCCAGAAATAAAAGCAAAAACCTCCTGATATATGCATCTGTGTGTTTAGTTTAAAAGCGCTAAAACTGATGCACTTGACAAATAATAGTTAGGAATCAGGAAATACAAATCTGTACTTAATCTTTTTTTTTAATCGTACTGTGGGTAAGTTCACGAAGAGTATTGAGTCGCGTACATGAAATGGAATGACACCTCAGGTACCACAGCGGAATTCTGTTCGTAATGTTTGCGTCATAATATACGTGAAAAATCAAACCTTGAAAAAAATGTACAATATTAAGAGTATACCAACATCAAAGTCGGTGCACTAAAAGTGACAAAATGGCCGTGTGCGAAATATTATTGTACGTTCATGACAAATATGTAACGGTTTCGATTCCACCTCGGTTCAATTTACTATCGCCTGTGTGTCTTTGTTTCTATTATACACTCTCTATAACATTATAAAATTATTTTCACCAAAATTTAAAACTTAACCGAAGATAACTAACCCCTTTTTTATATTTGTCCAAATTTTTGTAGAACTCAATTCAAATAGTAGCAATGTTTTTGGTTACTGTTCAATATTCTGCAAATAAGTATTAAATCCTTCCTTTAAAACGAATGTATTCAATGGCCTAAGGTAGAATTTTTTTATTTCAAGTAGCCATATTAGGAGTAGTTTACACTGCGATCCACATCGTCAATAATAAGGCGTTTATGAAAGCATCTTATTTATTTCTAATAATAACTAAAATCCTACTGCCTCATTCTATAACAAGAACATTCTGGTCCAGGCAGCATTTCAACCTAGCCACTATCTCCGCTAGTATTGCCACTACAAAATCAAACGATATGGACACACTTCAACACATTAAACGCATCGGAATTAATTTCCAGTATGCAGTAGCAACATTTGGTATATCAGGATTCTTTATTAGGTTAGAATAAATTATCACAATTTATTTTATTATACATACATCTTCAGTATGAATTTACAGCTGTACTAAAGCACGCACACTGATAAAAGCACTGATAGAGAAGTAAACTTGACCTGCAATATTAACGTAATCTATTGTCGCGGTTATGCTGGTGGTTCGGTTACAATACTTACTGTAAACCTTTAAACTTTCTGCGCACTACTAGTTTCTGATTCTTTTTCTGACGGCCGCCAACCAACGTTAAGTTGGTAAATGAAATGAAAATGCACCTTCTTATTTGAAACACATGCATTTCATAGTTAATAGAATAATCTCGCTCCAACTCCCAACCTTTATGAAGGTTCGCTATCGGTACTTCGACCCTTTAAGATTACAGGTAATGTCCCCGATAAATTTAGACTGAAAATACGCACTCTACTCTTTCATACATCAACACCCTTACTAGTTCTTAGACCATTGGTACATATCTGCGGCTTAATTGGTTTGCTCCGGATGAAGCTATATGGCTGGGAATTTTTTGATGCATAGAAATCAGCAAGTTTGACAAAAACCTTAAAATTTACTTTGCTCCTATGCTTAATTTGGAATTTACTAGTAATTCATTTATGGCGGTAGTTAAACCAGTGCCAATCTGCATTGCTCGCCTACGGCGCACACCCATTGTTTTCAGAGAGTGGGGCATTGTTGGGAATGTATATTGATGTCTTCAATTCTGAAATGGTCTTATTCGCCGATTTTCAAGTGGAACCATTACAATTGAGGAGCGATTCAGAATAAGCGATAAATTTACAAAAAGATATGAGATCCCACAAAAACAATTCTTGTAAAAATAGAGCAAGTATCGTTCTGATATATTGACAAAATGTTATGAGATCTTCTTCTGAGCCAAGTCTACACTTTACAGTGTGTATTCACTTCACTTTGAGAAACAGAATGGCTTCTCTCGGTGTCATAGGTCGTTTATTTAGAATTAAAAAAATCTGGTGACTTGGCCATTATGCACATAAAATTTTTTAAATGGAATTGAAGACATAATATATACTTGTCAAATTCGAGAAAGAGCGAGGGAAATCTTGGCTTTTATGTATTTATAAGTTTGACAAAGCAACACAAGGTTAAGTAAAATATGGCATGCATAATGGCCAAGTCACCAGATATTTTTTTTATTCTAAATAAACGATCTGTGACACCGGGAGAAACCATTCTGTTTCTCAAAGTGAATACACACTGTAAAGTGTAGACTTCGCTCAGAAGATCATCTCATAATTTTTTGTCACTATACGAGAACAAGACTTAGTCTATTTTTACAAGAATTGTTTTTGTGGGATTTTTATTGACAGCAGCAGCATCATTTGGCGCAAGCAATATATAAGAAGAAGGTCCCAATGTTTGATTCAATCGAATAGTAAAATAATTCATTAATGTACTTTTTCGAGATCCAGCTTTCCTTTGAACAACAACTCATTAAATTGGAAGTTCTTCTTTATAACCTTCACCTTGTAGTTAATTAAGTTGTTTTTCAAATATATTTATCAGTTCCTGTTGTCCATTAGAAAAAACAATATTCGTTGGTGAGTTATATTGAGTATAAACATTTCTCCGATTTTCTGCTAATTTTTCATTTCCAATAGAACGTTCTAACATATTTAACACTTGTCCGTTTGAAACAGTATGCCAATTATATTTGATATCGATTTCTCTTGTACCTAGATTCACTTCTGACTGGTTATTATCTGGTCCAGCGGCTACATTCATCCAGTCGTATCGAGGCTTGGGCAGTGCGATTTCGCACTGCTACTTGCCATTCGGGAGGACTGGGGTCAAACCCGGTTCGGCCATCCTGTCTGAGGTTTCCGTGGTTTTCCTCAGACACTCTAGGCGAATGCTGGGATGGTTCCTTACAAGGCCACGGCTGACCCTCCATCCCCCCTCCCTCCCCGTAGTGTAGTAGGCTGAAAAGGATGTCCGCGATCCTCCAGCAGCCCGCCTCCCAGCCTTCAGCTGGGAGGAATGAAATAGTAAAAAAAAAAAAAAAATCCAGTTAGATCATTTAACTGTCATCAAGGAACATTTAACAAAACTTGTTCTCGTAAAAATTGTCATTTTTTCAACACCAGGATTATATTTAAATTTTGGTATAGCTCTAGGAATGAAAGGTACATAATTTCATCCATTTCTGTAAAAAAAAAAAAAAAAAAAAAAAAAAAAAAAAAAAAAAAAAAAAACACACACACACACAAGCATCTTAAGAGTTATTTTCAAATACCATTGGTCGTTGCTGATATTTATTCAAAGAACTGGAAATAGAATTGCTTCCATCTTCTTTGTTCATATCATTCCGGGCTTTCCTTCGTTAATTTTGAACCATATCAGACATATTTTACCATGTTATAAAATACAGCCAAAATGTGGTGAATAAATGACTGCATCTTAACAGCATCTTCATGAAAAGGTATTTCAGATTATCTTGCAACAGTTCGGGCGCGTTATGAAGCCTTTTTATTCATATTTAACATATGGTTTAATGACCAACTCTAGAATTGACTTTGAATTAGTATGCTCAGTTTCACATCAAGTGGCGTAGCTAGGGGGGGGCGGTGGGGCGGTCCGCCCCGGGTGTCACCTATTTGGGGGTGACACCCACATTTCGAAAATAGTAATCGAAATTAGTGTGACACAAAAAAAACTTCTTTTATCCTTTGGGTCAAAACAATTCTACTTTTATTGTTATGAATATTTGTTTTTAGGTTGATCCAGCGCTTTTTCAAATGCGATCCAGGCGGCTGTGCTCATTCGTTATAGTAGAATATAATTGTTGGCAATACCGTGCGCTTAAACAAAGAGAGCACCGCTCTGTAGCTCCAACAATCACAAGAAATCGTTCATTGTTGTGCTTGCCGTCCGTCACTGTTGTTTGGTTTGTTAGAAGCGGCGGTGGATATAATGGATATGTGAAAACTGCGACCAGTGAAATTTGCGGCCAACCTAAAATCTGTGAAATCTGTGGCCAATCCCTGTTCTCTTTGTGTCATGCCGCGCCGTCCTAATCACTCTAAACGCCCCTTTAGACCACCCGACCTGGTCTCACTAAATCCTGGCCTGGAAGTTGTTACGTGAACAAATCATTTTCCATTACACGCCCGAAACAGCCAAGCTAGTTAGTATTTTTTTTTTTTAATAGACACACAAATGTTTCCATTCATAATTTTTGAATATTGATCAGTTGTGTAGACTCTGTCCATTCATTTTAATCGTCTCTTGATAACACCAAAGATACGATCACACGGGAGAAAAGTGTGACCTCTCACTGGAAAATATCGCTTGATTGTTACTTTACACATCAATGAAAAACTAAATAGAAATCGTAAAAACTTATGATTCATGTTCTGCCTTGTACATCCGTCGGAAAACGGTTGGGTTTCTTTTACAGTTTGGGGGATGAGGTATGCTATGAAGTGATTTCGGAAAGAGGAAACTACATTGCCTCCTTTTCTCGCAGTGCCTTCATGGTAGGTATAGATTTTGCTTGTTTTGCTTGTCAAGTCATAAATGCAAAACCCACAACTGCTGATGGTAGAATATTTTTTCCTGCACTAGTAATGTGAGGCAAAGGGAGATCTACTACGATTCTGTAAGTATCTGGCTCGTTATTACAATTCTTTTCTACGTCTTTTAAGCAAGAATAAAACTTGTATTTTAATAACAGTTATAAACTATAAAACATCTGTAGTGTAACCTGCTGTTTAGAAACATTGACTACAAACGTAGCAATCCCCTCAAAGCGCCAGCGGGGCGGCTTTTAACAATACAACCAGTTTGATCCTATTCTATAATCAACATACCGCTACAGCATTGTCTTGTTGAGAGTTCTGGCCGCAGATTTCACTGGCCGCAAATTTCACTGGGCGCAGTTTTCGCGACACCGGATATAATGTAAGTTTTCTTGTATAAAAAGAGGAAGTTTTAAAATTAAAGTTTATATATAATTGCTAAAATCATAGTAATAAGACAATTAAATTGTAAATCCTCGAAAATATTTAGAGAAAATTTGGAAATGAAAACAAAGCGTATGTCGGAATACGCGTAGTCTAGGTTTTAAAATTGTTTTGCTTATTTAGAATTCCATTAGCTTTCAAGCTAAGATTTACAAGTGCTTTGAAGTTTTTCTAGTAATTTTTGAATTTATTATCTGACAGATTCGTGATGTACAAACTGAGTACATTTCGCGTTATCCGACCTATGCACCTATATTCGACATGAAATCGTATCATGTTCGAATTTATGCTAGTAAAAACTGTGAATTAAACTAAACTAGTAATACTGTCAGGTTTCAAATCAATCTGAACGGGTTCAAGTGTTCGTTGATGGTATCGTCCGTCATTGGTAATCAGTTTTTGTAAAGCTTGTGTTTAAAACAGTCGGAACCGTAACTGTTGTGTATAGAACTGTAATGTAAATTATATATATTTAAAACTGTAAAGGAAATGAAATGTAAATTGTTAAACTATGTAAATAGAACTGTAAAGTAATGAAATGTGAATTGTCATAAAACGCAAAGAACTTGGCTGTGTGGCTGATAAGGCTGAAAGTCATTTAAATAAATAAATAATAAAAAAGTCGGAACCGCGTATCTTGCTAGCGAAATCGTAACATTAGTAAGCACTTAAATTCTAGGTTCATGTAAGTTTGCTATGCTTTCTTCTGATCGAGAATATGCAAATATGATCGCGATGAAATAAATAAGCGTATGATTCTCTATGAATTTTCCATAATAAATTTAGAGAAGAAGAAAAATTTGTATTATGGGTAACCCCTCTGTCGAATACAGGTGTATTCCTTAAACCGACAGGGATGTCGAACTTTTGTTCCTGATCAAACTGAGCGAACATTCAAGCCGTTTTCAACATTTTTATTTATATGCTACATAGCGGCGCTAGAAATGTAAAATTAACACATGAAGACGGTCTTCAGTACATACAGTGTCATATTTAGAAGTCTGTAGCTACGTGTATCTTAGGCGGATAGTAAAATACTTCACTTGTGAAGTACTTCATGCAAAGACGGCAGATACCGCAAAAGGCATGTTCTTATATTACCTAAGCCGTTATTTTTTCTTCTTTAAATTCGTTATTTTTATATCGCATTTATTGTTCTATTTTTATGAAGGAACTTAATGTAGAGTTGCCTCTCTGACTATACAGTCCCTCCCAGGGTCTCACGACTTGTGGCACCCGGATTCCGGGTTTGCACTGATTGGAACCCCATCTGGGTCTGGAATTGCTTCTACTTGGATCAAGCCACTTCTGTTAACTATTCTCTCGATATCCTTGCGAAGTCAAATAAATACAACCTATGTTACGTTTCTACAACAAATGATTGGGTAGTTTTTCGATTTTTTAAAAAATTTATAGCGAAATATTATGGTCGGCCCTATAGTTTAGGCTTGCCAGACGTCCCGGTTTGACCGGGACAGTCCCGGTTTTTAGACAAAGTCCCGGTGTCCCGGCCGGTTTTCCTTCCGTCCCGGTAAAAATTAAATTTGATTATAAACTATAATTTATAGATATAGATGACCAAAAATGTCTTAAAACAATTAACTGTGAAGTATAACTTAGGATAATTACTTTGTCATTTATTTAACTGTACTGTATGAAAAGTGAAAACTATAAAAGAATGAAGGTCTGCTAATAAATAAATATAAAAATATTGTCATCACATCGCCTTGTCTCTCCAATCATGACCATGCGCATGCGCTCTCCGGGCGAGTCCAGTATTGTATTAGTATTACACTCCTCGTGTGCAGTAACAATGTTACTGTAACATTGGACCCGCCCACCTTCACCACGGCGAAAGTCGCCTGCCTAACCTATCGGATTAACTTGTGAAGATTTTTACAACAAGATTAAAACCAAAAAAGACTTTCTAAAAAAAGTGCTCACCAATGAAAAGTACATGTAAAAACTGTTAAAATTGTTATTCCTCATCCAAAGGGTTTCTTACTTAGTCAACTTATTACATTTATATGTAAAATATTTAAATTTGTATTTTAGTATAATTTATTACTACCCCTGGTTTAGGTTCCTAATCAGTAATTACTGATCATTAACCATTTATTAGGTATTCATAGCATTGAGAATAAACTACCCTCTAAAATACTCTGAAACCCACCAAGGGTCTGGACCCTTGAATACCCATGACGCTAAGGGGGGGGGGGGGGGGAATTCTAGTGTCCCGGTTGAACATTTCAGAAATCTGGCAAGCCTACCTATAGTTACACTAGCAAAAATTATAATCTCACCATGCATACAGGAATGGTAGAATTTAGGAAACTTTGAAGATATATCCAGGGCCATACCCAGAAGAAATGATAGCAAATGGAAATGGATCAGGATAAGTTATTACCTTTAGATACAGTTTTCAGTAAGAAATATATTTATATTTTTTTTTATTTTATTTTATTGGCACTTGGTTACAAGACCATACAGCCAGCACAAAGTTACATAATTATTACATTGTACTACTAAAGATGATGAGTTTCTTATAACACCATCTTCAAAACAATTTATAATTATACATCTAGAGATCATATTTTTTAAAAACACTTGAAGTTATTACAAAATAGTATATTATAGACAATAAAAAAAAAAAAAAAAAAAAAAAACCATACAGCCATTGAACAGTTTAACAGTTGAACAAAGGTTCTTACGTCCATTTACGTAACTTGTCTATCTACACTTTTCCTTATCTCTATTAAGTTAAATTATTACAATCTTATTGAATCTAGGATACTGTTAATTTTGCCATGCTGGTTGTTGTGCTTGCGCGGATATGGGGTTGTGCTGTGGTTTGGGCTTTGGGTTTGAAGTATAGTCATTTCCTGTTTTAACTTCCAGGGTTGGCTGGAATTCTATCCCTCCATCTTTTAAGTATCTGGCGAGGATGTTAAGTACTACTCTGTTGTTGCTGGAAAGAAGGAGGGTTACGTTTGTCGGCAGGGGGAAGCCATTCTTGGCAAGATCGCGTCCAACTTGAGCACCAATGCATTCGTGATTCTTGCCGACATTGAAATCAACAAGTGTTTCGAATGTCTTCTTGGGGTATTTCTCTTTACGCCTGCATGTCTTTTGCAGTCAGTTATTGCGTAGCTTGTGCTGGGTCACCATGTGATCAAATGTGTCTACATCCTGGTATCCCAGACATGCTCTATTGGGGACACATCTGGGGACTGTGCTGTTCAAATTTTGATCGAAACTTCTTGCAAGGCTTGTGTAACGATGGCCGCAATATGAGGACGGGCATTATCTTGTTGCAAGATGCGATTTGAATGGGTGAACATGAAGAGGTATCACAATATAGCAGTACCCTGTCCACATAGTGGTGGGCTGTCATTGTGCCATCAACAACAGCCGACTCAGTCATGCTGTCGAAACTGATTGCCGCCAAAATATGACACCGGTGACTGCATTTGTGTGATGTTCTGAAATCACAGCAGGTAAGCCGTTTTCCAATACGCCTCAGAACATGTCGTGAATTATCACTTTGCCACAGACAGAATCGAGACTCGTCTGTAAACACGAATTAACGCCATTCACATGTCCTTTTATGTTTTGCATTACGCCAGGTTAGATGATGCTGGCAATGAAATCAGATTAATGGGACACATTGCATAGGGTTCAGAGAGCGTACATCCAGCTTCAAGCAATTGGTTTTCAATCGTCCGGGGAGGGGGTGACTCTTTCTGTAACCACTGTTTGGATCTGGCCTGCAGTCAACCATTTGCCAGCAGCAGCCACCCACACAATTTGGCGGTCTTCACGTGCTGTTATCCATCAGTATAGACCTGGAGTATTAGAGCTTTCTTTCATCACTGTGTAACAAGTCTGTATACTGACAATGCACTACGGCCAATCCTTTGGGAGATTTCACGATATGATGCACCTTTTTGAAACACGTCAATTCTCCGACCTCTCTCACAGTTAGACATTTGAGTGTATAGAGTTGTCACTCTTCGCCTGGGCATACTTAGCCAACAAGAACTCGTGGACAACGAAGTGTCATGTTACACCACACTGTACGCCACTAGTACGTTAAAGAATATAAAAAAATAGCAATTTACATAATAGACAGCACCGTAATTCTCATATTATTACATGTAAAACTTTCAATTTCAAATCATTTAATACTCTTCATGTGGGCACACTTGGGGCCAAATTTTATTCATTTATCACAACATCGTATTGGGATTTTAATTTGCGCTAGTGTGTGTATCAGTTGCTACGTGTAAAGGTCGAGCTCTATTTTGCCAATACTGGTCTGTACCGTCCACCGCAACGACAGTCGGCCGAGTGGCAGCTCGCCCCCTCGCGTCCACAATTTTCCATAGCTCGCCCATGTTCCTACCCTGTCTCCTTTAACGTTTTCAAGTGATTGTTACAGGGAATCAGTGTTGGGGATGACAGGTAGGTTTGATACCTTTACTTATTTTGCACAGTGTTTTGGTACGAAAGTAATTAAAATACTTTTTTATCTGACTCATGTAATCACCTATCTGCTTGATCTTTTATGTACAAAAATAGTATCCCAGCGCAGCAGTACCGGATTAACCACGTAGCAGGAGGTAGCAAATGCCACGGGCCTCGCGCCTTCTAGGGGGCCTCGCGGCTCCTAGGGGGGCCCCGCACCTAGGCTACATGGGTGACCTTTTTGTTTTTAGCTCCACAATTCTCCCCAGGACGGCAAAAGTCAAGGGCCTCTTCTTCACATTTGCTAAGGGCCCCGCGCTGTCTTAATCCGGCCCTGCAGCGCAGTATTAACAAATCATTACCACACTGTACCGGAATGAAAGATTCTCGCATATTTCAACGCAATCGCAATGAAATGTCAATCACTTCGCACTTGACGTGTTTGTTTTGCTTGAGGTTCTTTTCGATTCATTCAGTATTTTTTTTTATTTTTTTTTTAGCAAAGAATGAGGTTATAACATATTTTAATTTAAATTTAGGTCGTAAAGATTTTGTATAATAAATATAATAATTTCATGTTATCTCAAAGTTCTAGTCAGAGTTTCTATTATGAAACTAGCAGTGCATATATATCGTAGTCACTTAACTTCGAAAGGAGACCTACAGATTAACGTGAAATTCGAACACGGAGCGTGCTAGAATCCTCGTATTAACAGATAAAAGCATTGCCAGAGGTAAATGTCAATTTTTAGGCCCGCAAAAATTACAGTCGAGTCCGGGATTTGAACCGGGACCTTCAGTATCCAAACCGCACGCAGTCATTTGAGTCACCAGTCCAGTAGATGTATAACCTGCGTCGGCGCCATCAAAGGGAACGTTAATTAGCATGCGCATTAAGGCTAATTGAATTTAATTAAGGCTAATTGATTTGCGTGGGGGAGCCCTAATTGATTTTAATTAAGGCTAATTGATTTGCGTGGGGGGGAGCCCTAATTGATTTTAATTAGGCTAATTGAATTGCGTGGGGTCCTAATTGAATTAGGAGGGGAGCCGAGGAACTAGGGGAGTTTAATTGAATTAAGGAGGGGAGCCGCTGCAATCTCACATCTGTAACCTCAGATGATCTTATTATTTCCTTATGGACCTGCGTCAGCTGCCAGTTTTTTCCCCATGCATTCCTTATGACCTGCGTCAGCTGCCAGTTTTTTTCCCCCGCTGCAATCTCACATCTGTAACCTCAGATTGATCTTATTATTTCCTTATGGACAGCGGAGTGAGCCACTTTTTCCCCCCCTCCCCGCCGCGCACGTGCCGGTAACTAATTGAATGCGGGTTCGTAATTGAATGCGCACAGCTGCGCCACACCCCGGAAGCCATCAATTATCGCTCCCCTCGTAGCTGCAGGGATGCGGGTTCGTAATTGAATCAGCACAGCTGCGCCACACTCGAATTATCGCTCCCCTCGCAGCTGCAGGATGCGGGTTCGTAATTGAATGCGCCACACCCGGAAGCCATTAATTATCGCTCCCCTCGCAGCTGCACCACATTTATCATCGTGGGCGCAGTCTTCCCACGCCAATTCTCCATGGCTCCAGACGCGTGTATAAATAGGGCTGAGACCCCCCTTCTGCCATCCAGTCCTTCTCTGAGTCGTCGAGCTGAACACTTCAATCATCACAATGTCTTCTGAGGATCTTAGCTTATTCAGCGATATTGGTAAGTAAATTATTGTTATTTAACCTGTTTTCTGGCTGTTTTAAATTCTTTCACATATACTGATGAGCTTTTTTTTTTCTGCTTCAGACATTGATGAAATTCTCGCTGAGGATGATTTCGGTAATGATAATTATTTTTTTTAACGTAACTATATTTATGAAAATGTATAGTGCTGAAGCAGTAGTCTATATTATTTATTTGTTCGCAGGTGATTTGGACATTTCCTGCAGCGACCTTTTTTATTTCAGTACGTATTTATCTATAGATTATTTTTCCCCTATGTCTTTATAACTATTGCTAATATATTATTTTTTTTTCTTTTTTCAGATGAACCATCACGCCCAGAGAAGCGTAAGGGTAATTCTTCTCAGGAATTAAGTAGCCCAAAAAGAGCTTGTGATTGCTCACAATGGAGCATGCTCCCAAATATTGACGTGGATGTGTCGCAGAGCATGTCACCACCACATAGCATGCCGCCAACTCCGCCACCACAATGGGTTCTTCCACAACCACCAGCACACTGGAATATCGGTAAGTCCAGTACATCAGTAATTTACCTATATTATTTTATGCTTACAAAATTATGTTTTTCATGATACTAAAACATTTTTCTTCTTTTTATGTTTCAGAGGGGGCGGTCGAACACGCAGGACAACAAGGCAGTTCCGCCACCAATATGGCGACCATGGGAGACGTCGGAACCTAGCCGACCGCCCGCCACAGCAGTAGCACCTTACCTGACCCAGCCGCCCACCGCCGGGACCCAGCCGACAGTATGCCGGCCCATCGCCCGGGTCAAGCCGCCACTTCACAACCCACCGCCGGGACCCAGCCGACAGTATGCCGGTCCATCGCCCGGGTCAAGCCGCAACTTCAACAGCCCATCGCCGGACCCAGCCGACAGTATGCCGGTCCATCGCCCGGGTCAAGCCACAACTTCAACAGCCCATCGCCCGGCTCCAGCCGGCACTTCAACAACCCACCGCCGGGACCCAGCCGACAGTATGCCGGTGCCATCGCCCCGGCCAAGTCGGCAGTATGCCGGTGCAGGGGCAGCCTTATGCAGTCATGATCATGCAGCAACGATGGGTGAGTCAGCAGTTTCGCGCTTAGTCCTTGAAGACAGGCTTAGTGCATTTAAAAATAGAATTTATTCCGGGACAATTTTCAAATTCCCAAAATTTTATTGATCCAATGAATTTCATTGAAGCTTGCTTTAAACTTGTTGCCGGTAAAGTTCGCGAAATTGTGGATAATCGGTCCTCCCCATCTGTAAAGGTGCAGGTTGGACTGATTAACACATATAAAAATACAGAAGGAAATGATTTTGGAAACCGCCCGTATTTGCTTTTTAACTAAAATGCGTGAAGTCACAACCAGCACTTGCCTGTCGGATTGGTATGAAAAATATGTGAAGTCGGAGCTCAGAGTAAAATTGTGTGAGTTTCAAGAAAGGACAAGTGGCAAAACTCTCGATAGAATAGAATCCCTCGACATTAGCATTTCTAATTTTCAACCTTTCTATCGTGGGTCTTCCTATGTTGCTCTGCCACTTGATATCTGTAGAAAGCAGGCCGTCATCAATGTTAAAAACAAGAATGACGAGTACTGCTTTTTATGGACACTTCTTGCAGCTCAAGTAAAGGCGCCGAAAAAACATGCGTACCTAGTCAGTAATTATATGGAAGCCTTCGCCAACCACCGTTTCGATTTTTCAGGTATTGAGTTTCCGGTAAAAAACTCTCTGACATTTCTAAATTTGAGAGCAAAATCCAGACTATTCTGTAAATGTTTTCGGTCTGGATGAAGTTAAAGGTAAACATGTAGTTTCCGGGGCCCTCCATCACACTGCAGACAAACGCGTTCACCACATTAACATGTTGTTGATTACCGACGGCAGTGGGAAAAAATTCCATTACTGTTGGATTCACACTTGTCGCGTTAGTCATCGTTCTTCTAAGAAGCATGCTATTTTTATTTGTGACAGATGTCTGCAACATTTTGGACGCAAAGATCTCCTGGACCGCCACGAGATTGACTGTGCAAGGGTTGATCCTGTAAGAGTGGATTTACCCGGCGACGACGATAAAACCTTAAAGTTTAAGGATTTTGTGCACCAAGAGCGTGTACCCGTCGTCGTTTACGCGGACTTTGAAAGTTTATTGCTACCTTATGATTCTGCAGTCCCCCACCCAACGCCTCTCACACTACTTTAGTCCAGAAACATCTCCCTTTCGCTGCCGCATACCAGGTCGTTTGTCCACTCGTTCCTAGTCTGTCGCGTTTCAACTCCTTCAGGGGAAAAAATCCTGAAAATGGCTTGTTGATGAACTCGTCAAACTTGCCAAGAAAGTTGATAAAATTTACAAGAGGTGCATTCCTCTTGTAATGACAGAGAGCAAGAAGCAAAGTTTGCTGATGCTACGGTATGCCACATCTGCGAGAAAGACATTGAACCGGGGACTGTCAAGGTCCGCGATCATTGTCATATCACAGGTGAATTTAGGGGGGCTGCACATAATGATTGCAATTTGCAGTATAAGACTAAAAAGTACATACCCATTTTCTTTCACAATCTTTCTGGGTATGATGCTCATTTCATTGTAATGGCATTATCAAAACTCGATTCCGAAGGAATGGACGTGCTTCCCATCAACACAGAACGTTATATTTCTTTTTCGAAAAAGATTGAATACACTTCAATCACGTTAAGGTTTCTGGACTCATACCGGTTCATGCAGCTCCCATTAGACAAACTGGTTGGAACCCTTGAGGACGACGACATGGACATTACTAGTGCTCATTTCACCGACCCCGAGAAGTTCCAATTAGTTAAACGGAAAGGTGTCTTCCCTTACGAATACATGGATTCGTGGGATAAGCTCACCGAGGCCACGCTTCCTCCAAAATCAAAATTCTACAGTTCGTTGTCGGAGTCACACATTTCTGATGAAGATTACGAACACGCGACAAAGGTGTGGCGGACTTCCAGATCAAGACTTTGGGCGAATATGCAAGTCTGTACATGGACACAGATGTGCGGTTACTTGCAGATCTGTTTGAGAAATTTAGGAGTGTATGTTTGGGGAAGTACACCCTGGACCCCGCCCACTATTTCACATCCCCAGGCCTTTCGTGGCAGGCTATGTTAAGGAGCACGCGTGTCGAACTGGACCTTCTGACGGATATCGACATGCTGCTCTTTTTCGAACGAGGTATTCGCGGAGGTATTTGCCAGTGCGTCCACAGGTATGCGAAGGCAAATAACCGGTACATGCCGGAGTACAACCGCGAGGCGTCTGAAGATTTTATAATGTACTTCGACGTAAACAATCTTTACGGCTGGGCCATGTCGGAGTATCTACCCTCTGGTGGGTTTCAATGGCTTTCGGCTAAAGAGATTGCTAGCATAGATTTCATGAGCGTTGCAGCTGACTCACCTAGGGGGTTCGTATTGGAGGTAGACCTTACGATTCCTCAGGATAAACACGACGTTTTAGCAGACCTACCGCCATGTCCAGACCACAAAGCCCCAGAAGGTTCTACCCTCCCCAAGCTGATGACCACACTGGAGAACAAGGTACGGTATGTTCTCCATTACCGAGTCCTCCAGCAATGTGTAGGCTTGGGGCTGCAGGTGACCGAAATACACCGGGTAATATCTTTCAATCAGTCACCGTGGTTGAAAGAATACATATCTCTCAATACGTGTTCTCGCCGTGACGCCAAAACAGATTTCGAGAGAGATTTTTACAAACTGATGAACAATTCAATTTTCGGCAAGACTATGGAGAACATTCGAAAACACCGCGACGTGAAATTGTGTACAGCATGGGTGGGCCGCCGCGGTGCCCGCAAACACATAGCTTCACCACACTTTAAGCAAGTAACAGTTTTCAACAAGAACTTTGTGGCCGTGGAGATGGCGAAAGCTAGGATAGTTTTTAATAAACCCGTGTATGTCGGAATGTGCATTCTTGACCTGTCTAAACTGAGGATGTACAGATTTCATTATGAATTTGCCATTCCTCAGTTTAGAAGCCCTAAATTGCTATATATGGATACAGACAGCTTCATCTACTTGGTGCGGAACTGCGATCCATATGAAGTGATGCGACGCAACGGGGAGGAGTTCGACACGTCTGGGTATAGCACCGGCAACCGTTATGGGATAGAATCCCACAATGAAAAGGTTGTCGGTGTTATGAAGGACGAAGCGAATGGCACCCTGATTGCGGAGTTTGCGGGTTAAGGGCAAAAATGTATGCATTCCGGCTCGAGACAGACCAGACCTCTAGACGGGCTAAAGGTTTGGCTGGCTCAGTCACTAGAAAGCTGCAGATGGAGGATTACATAAATTGCCTCCATGGCGAAACACCCAGGTACCATCTGCAGCAAAGGATCACATCAACCCTTCATGTTGTAAATACTGTTCAAATATCCAAACTGGGTCTGTCTAGAACGGACGATAAGCGGTATATTTTCCCCGACGGGATAGAGACCCTCCCGTGGGGGCACAAGTCTGTAAATAATGTGTGAATGTTTTGTAAATATACCGTTTATCCGTGTTTCTAGTTTGTAAATATGTATCAATTTTGTAAATATGTAGATAAGTTAGGACTCTGTAAAATCTCAGTTTATCAAGTTAGGACGCTGCATAAAATATAAATTGGCTGCTGGGGGAGTGCTGCTGAATTGCTTTGTATGACATTTTGTTTGCTGAGCTGTATGCTCATTTGCATTATATTAACGTAATTGAAGAAAAAAAAAACATTGTAAAATAGACTAAGTGTACACAAGAAATTATTGCTGTACATAGATTGTAAGTTTGCTGAGCTGTACATGCTCATTTGCATTATATTAACGTAATTAAAGGGAAGAAAAAAATTGTAAAATAGACTAAGTGTACAGAAGAAATTAATTGCTGTACATAGATTGTAAGTTTGCTGAGCTGTATGCTCATTTGCATTATATTAACGTAATTGAAGGAAAAAAAACACAATTGTTAGAAAAAAATAAGTTTATTTATTAAGGAAAAAAATGTATTTTACATTTTAAATAAATCTTTTTTATGAATCCACGTGTTATGTGATTTATCAAAACCCAACCACTTCACCAAGATCATATTTTTCCTTCTCTTTATCACTCGTTCAACCAAAAATAAAAAAAAAAATAAAAAAAAATGTACTTGTAAGTTTTGTTAGTTGTAATTCTTGCTGGTAAAATGCTCCTGCAATATCTTTACCCTGATAGTCTTTAAGCAAATAAGTTACAGGATTTGTTAATTTCACTTTACTGATGGTAAACACTTCCGTTGACCATTCTATGATCCTCGGTGGTCTCTCGTTCAGGAGGATACCGGTGTGAATCCCCAATTCTGTTGTGTCATAATTATGAAAACCGACCAGTCAGAGAAAAAGAACAAAGTATCGAGCATTACAGGGAGCAAGAGAGAAGCATAATTTCATGAAAAAATATACAGTTTCAGTAAGAAGCATGAAAATCTCATAAATTCCATTAAATTTCATGAAAAAAAAAGATTAAAATATGTAAAATATTACCAAAATTACGTAATTTCCTTCCAAAACAAGATGTCGTTGGTTGACATGACAATTACACCTGCGTGCACCACAGAGTGCAGTGCCCAACTATATGATGTGTTTTCATTTCTACAACTGGCTACAGAAAAGTGTCATATATGTACAAAAAATATGTTTCGGATGTAGCGACATTTCCCAGACAAACCTGCACGGCCCCTCCCACATCACATTACCGTCAGGGAGTGCAAAGGATGAAAACTACAGATGTTATCGATCAAAGGGGCAAAGGTTAGGAAAACTATGTGATAAGTATTCACAACGCATACAATCTTCCAATCATGATAGGGTGAGCAAAGGATGAAAGCAAACTATGTGTGCATCACAGAACTCAATGCAATCAAAGGTGCTGACATAACGTATCAGACACATTAACGCACACACAAGTCTTAACAAAAACCACTATCATGAAGGTGGAATAAGTTAGCGTAAGTTCAGGTTAATTCTTATTTTCCATAAATTCAGAGTGTATGTGAAGCGATAATGAGGGTGGGATGCACTAGAGGTGGATGCGCGTCAAATATAGGAAAATATTGGTTAAAAAATTATGGCACTTTCTGAGACAGAACTTATGTTGAGGTCTGGTTAATACAGAATGTTAAAGTGTTTGTTATAGTTGGTTAGAGTAAATTCAGGTTAGGTTATTTCAACTCACCTTCTCATGGTGCCACTGATACATGGAAATCCAAAAACTGTTTGCTGAGGTGGCTTGGGCCCCACAGTAAGCAGCTGCTGCGTAGAAAAATACAAACGCGTCGCGCAAAATACCGGTCTTCTTAGGTCGCGCAAAATACCGGTCTTCTTAGGCCGCGGTGGGGCCCAAGCCGCCTCAGCAAACAGTTTTTGGATTTCCATGTATCAGTGGCACCATGAGAAGGTGAGTTGAAATAACCTAACCTGAATTTACTCTAACCAACTATAACAAACACTTTAACATTCTGTATTAACCAGACCTCAACATAAGTTCTGTCTCAGAAAGTGCCATAATTTTTTAACCAATATTTTCCTATATTTGACGCGCATCCACCTCTAGTGCATCCCACCCTCATTATCGCTTCACATACACTCTGAATTTATGGAAAATAAGAATTAACCTGAACTTACGCTAACTTATTCCACCTTCATGATAGTGGTTTTTGTTAAGACTTGTGTGTGCGTTAATGTGTCTGATACGTTATGTCAGCACCTTTGATTGCATTGAGTTCTGTGATGCACACATAGTTTGCTTTCATCCTTTGCTCACCCTATCATGATTGGAAGATTGTATGCGTTGTGAATACTTATCACATAGTTTTCCTAACCTTTGCCCCTTTGATCGATAACATCTGTAGTTTTCATCCTTTGCACTCCCTGACGGTAATGTGATGTGTGTGTTGGAGGGGCCGTGCAGGTTTGTCTGGGAAATGTCGCTACATCCGAAACATATATTTTTTGTACATATATGACACTTTTCTGTAGCCAGTTGTAGAAATGAAAACACATCATATAGTTGGGCACTGCACTCTGTGGTGCACGCAGGTGTAATTGTCATGTCAACCAACGACATCTTGTTTTGGAAGGAAATTACGTAATTTTGGTAATATTTTACATATTTTAATCTTTTTTTTTCATGAAATTTAATGGAATTTATGAGATTTTCATGCTTCTTACTGAAACTGTATATTTTTTCATGAAATTATGCTTCTCTCTTGCTCCCTGTAATGCTCGATACTTTGTTCTTTTTCTCTGACTGGTCGGTTTTCATAATTATGACACAACAGAATTGGGGATTCACACCGGTATCCTCCTGAACGAGAGACCACCGAGGATCATAGAATGGTCAACGGAAGTGTTTACCATCAGTAAAGTGAAATTAACAAATCCTGTAACTTATTTGCTTAAAGACTATCAGGGTAAAGATATTGCAGGAGCATTTTACCAGCAAGAATTACAACTAACAAAACTTACAAGTACATTTTTTTTTTATTTTTTTTTTTTTTTTGGTTGAACGAGTGATAAAGAGAAGGAAAAATATGATCTTGGTGAAGTGGTTGGGTTTTGATAAATCACATAACACGTGGATTCATAAAAAAGATTTATTTAAAATGTAAAATACATTTTTTTCCTTAATAAATAAACTTATTTTTTTCTAACAATTGTGTTTTTTTTTCATTCAATTACGTTAATATAATGCAAATGAGCATACAGCTCAGCAAACTTACAATCTATGTACAGCATTACTTCTGTACACTTAGTCCTATTTTTACAATGTTTTTTTTTTCCGAATTACGTTAATATAAAGCAAATGAGCATGTACAGCTCAGCAAACTTACAATCTATGTACAGCAATAATTTCTTGTGTACACTTAGTCTATTTTACAATGTTTTTTTTTTCTTCAATTACGTTAATATAATGCAAATGAGCATACAGCTCAGCAAACAAAATGTCATACAAAGCAATTCAGCAGCACTCCCCCAGCAGCCAATTTATATTTTATGCAGCGTCCTAACTTGATAAACTGAGATTTTACAGAGTCCTAACTTATCTACATATTTACAAAATTGATACATATTTACAAACTAGAAACACGGATAAACGGTATATTTACAAAACATTCACACATTATTTACAGACTTGTGCCCCCACGGGAGGGTCTCTATCCCGTCGGGGAAAATATACCGCTTATCGTCCGTTCTAGACAGACCCAGTTTGGATATTTGAACAGTATTTACAACATGAAGGGTTGATGTGATCCTTTGCTGCAGATGGTACCTGGGTGTTTCGCCATGGAGGCAATTTATGTAATCCTCCATCTGCAGCTTTCTAGTGACTGAGCCAGCCAAACCTTTAGCCCGTCTAGAGGTCTGGTCTGTCTCGAGCCGGAATGCATACATTTTTGCCCTTAACCCCGCAAACTCCGCAATCAGGGTGCCATTCGCTTCGTCCTTCATAACACCGACAACCTTTTCATTGTGGGATTCTATCCCATAACGGTTGCCGGTGCTATACCAGACGTGTCGAACTCCTCCCCGTTGCGTCGCATCACTTCATATGGATCGCAGTTCCGCACCAAGTAGATGAAGCTGTCTGTATCCATATATAGCAATTTAGGGCTTCTAAACTGAGGAATGGCAAATTCATAATGAAATCTGTACATCCTCAGTTTAGACAGGTCAAGAATGCACATTCCGACATACACGGGTTTATTAAAAACTATCCTAGCTTTCGCCATCTCCACGGCCACAAAGTTCTTGTTGAAAACTGTTACTTGCTTAAAGTGTGGTGAAGCTATGTGTTTGCGGGCACCGCGGCGGCCCACCCATGCTGTACACAATTTCACGTCGCGGTGTTTTCGAATGTTCTCCATAGTCTTGCCGAAAATTGAATTGTTCATCAGTTTGTAAAAATCTCTCTCGAAATCTGTTTTGGCGTCACGGCGAGAACACGTATTGAGAGATATGTATTCTTTCAACCACGGTGACTGATTGAAAGATATTACCCGGTGTATTTCGGTCACCTGCAGCCCCAAGCCTACACATTGCTGGAGGACTCGGTAATGGAGAACATACCGTACCTTGTTCTCCAGTGTGGTCATCAGCTTGGGGAGGGTAGAACCTTCTGGGGCTTTGTGGTCTGGACATGGCGGTAGGTCTGCTAAAACGTCGTGTTTATCCTGAGGAATCGTAAGGTCTACCTCCAATACGAACCCCCTAGGTGAGTCAGCTGCAACGCTCATGAAATCTATGCTAGCAATCTCTTTAGCCGAAAGCCATTGAAACCCACCAGAGGGTAGATACTCCGACATGGCCCAGCCGTAAAGATTGTTTACGTCGAAGTACATTATAAAATCTTCAGACGCCTCGCGGTTGTACTCCGGCATGTACCGGTTATTTGCCTTCGCATACCTGTGGACGCACTGGCAAATACCTCCGCGAATACCTCGTTCGAAAAAGAGCAGCATGTCGATATCCGTCAGAAGGTCCAGTTCGACACGCGTGCTCCTTAACATAGCCTGCCACGAAAGGCCTGGGGATGTGAAATAGTGGGCGGGGTCCAGGGTGTACTTCCCCAAACATACACTCCTAAATTTCTCAAACAGATCTGCAAGTAACCGCACATCTGTGTCCATGTACAGACTTGCATATTCGCCCAAAGTCTTGATCTGGAAGGTCCGCCACACCTTTGTCGCGTGTTCGTAATCTTCATCAGAAATGTGTGACTCCGACAACGAACTGTAGAATTTTGATTTTGGAGGAAGCGTGGCCTCGGTGAGCTTATCCCACGAATCCATGTATTCGTAAGGGAAGACACCTTTCCGTTTAACTAATTGGAACTTCTCGGGGTCGGTGAAATGAGCACTAGTAATGTCCATGTCGTCGTCCTCAAGGGTTCCAACCAGTTTGTCTAATGGGAGCTGCATGAACCGGTATGAGTCCAGAAACCTTAACGTGATTGAAGTGTATTCAATCTTTTTCGAAAAAGAAATATAACGTTCTGTGTTGATGGGAAGCACGTCCATTCCTTCGGAATCGAGTTTTGATAATGCCATTACAATGAAATGAGCATCATACCCAGAAAGATTGTGAAAGAAAATGGGTATGTACTTTTTAGTCTTATACTGCAAATTGCAATCATTATGTGCAGCCCCCCTAAATTCACCTGTGATATGACAATGATCGCGGACCTTGACAGTCCCCGGTTCAATGTCTTTCTCGCAGATGTGGCATACCGTAGCATCAGCAAACTTTGCTTCTTGCTCGTCTGTCATTACAAGAGGAATGCACCTCTTGTAAATTTTATCAACTTTCTTGGCAAGTTTGACGAGTTCATCAACAAGCCATTTTTCAGGATTTTTTCCCCTGAAGGAGTTGAAACGCGACAGACTAGGTACGAGTGGACAAACGACCTGGTATGCGGCAGCGAAAGGGAGATGTTTCTGGACTAAAGTAGTGTGAGAGGCGTTGGGTGGGGGACTGCAAGAATCATAAGGTAGCAATAAACTTTCAAAGTCCGCGTAAACGACGACGGGTACACGCTGTTGGTGCACAAAATCCTTAAACTTTAAGGTTTTATCGTCGTCGCCGGGTAAATCCACTCTTACAGGATCAACCCTTGCACAGTCAATCTCGTGGCGGTCCAGGAGATCTTTGCGTCCAAAATGTTGCAGACATCTGTCACAAATAAAATAGCAGTTTCTTAGAAGACGATGACTAGCCGCAAGTTGTGAATCCAACAGTAATGGAATTTTTTCCCACTGCCGTCGGTAATCAACAACATGTTAATGTGGTGAACGCGTTTGTCTGCAGTGTGATGGAGGGCCCCGGAAACTACATGTTTACCTTTAACTTCATCCAGACCGAAAACATTTACAGAATAGTCTGGATTTTGCCTCTCAAATTTAGAAATGTCAGAGAGTTTTACCGGAAACTCAATACCTGAAAAATCGAGGTGGTTGGCGAAGGCTTCTATATTACTGACTAGGTACGCATGTTTTTTCGGCGCCTTTACTGATGCAAGAATTGTCCATAGAAAGCACACTCGTCATTCTTGTTTTCAACATTGATGACGGCCTTCTTTCTACAGATATCAAGTGGCAGAGCAACATAGGAAGACCCACGATAGAAAGGTTGAAAATTAGAAATGCTAATGTCGAGGGATTCTATTCTATCGAGAGTTTTGCCACTTGTCCTTTCTTGAAACTCACACAATTTTACTCTGAGCTCCGACTTCACATATTTTTCATACCAATCCGACAGGCAAGTGCTGTTGTGACCTCACGCATTTTAGTTAAAAAGCACATACGGGCGGTTTCCAAAATCATTTCCTTCTGTATTTTATATGTGTTAATCAGTCCAACCTGCACCTTTACAGATGGGGAGGACCGATTATCCACAATTTCGCGAACTTTACCGGCAACAAGTTTAAAGCAAGCATCAATGAAATTCATTGGATCAATAAATTTTGAGAATTTGAAATTGTCCCGGAATAAATTCTATTTTTAAATGCACTAAGCCTGTCTTCAAGGACTAATCGCGATACTGCTGACTCACCCATCGTTGCTGCATGATCATGACTGCATAAGGCTGCCCCTGCACCGGCATACTGCCGACTTGAGCCGGGGCGATGGACCGGCATACTGTCGGCTGGGTCCCGGCGGTGGGTTGTTGAAGTGCCGGCTGGAGCCGGGCGATGGGCTGTTGAAGTGTCGGCTGACCCGGGCGATGGACCGGCATACTGTCGGCTGGGTCCCGGCGATGGGCTGTTGAAGTGGCGGCTTGACCCGGGCGATGGACCGGCATACTGTCGGCTGGGTCCCGGCGGTGGGTTTGTTGAAGTGGCGGCTTGGACCCGGGCGATGGGCCGGCATACTGTCGGCTGGGTCCCGGCGGTGGGCGGCTGGGCAGGTAAGGTGCTACTGCTGTGGCGGGCGGTCGGCTAGGTTCCGACGTCTCCCATGGTCGCCATATTGGTGGCGGAACTGCCCTTGTTGTCCTGGTGTTC